>VKOC01018153.1:0-14826 GCA_009364415.1 Spea multiplicata
AATATTTGTATATGTAAAGGATATGAAAAATGAACACCCACTCCCTAGTCTGATTGCTCAATAACATGAAACAGAATGTACAAAATTTCAATGGAGTCTTAGGCTGATACAGAGAAAACATTGCACAAGCATTTTTTGTCAGCAAGCAAGTAGTACATTTTATTTAATATTTATATCCTGGAAAATAATAAAGAAACACCGGTGGTAATATTTTTTAAATGGTTATAAATATTTAATATAGCCATCAAGAGATTAAAATTGGATGGTTTTGTAGGGGAAGTAGATTTTTTTTATAAGCACAGATGCATTGTTATGCAATAATGTGAATAAGTAGTTAATAAGTATCATGTTCTGCCATGAAGGCCTAACAGTTGTCTTTAAACATACCGTATCAATTACAAAACCTTGTCCTATAATCAAAGTCATCTTTTATTCAGACCGCACATCTGAGGTACTGCCGACAGCCGTCTAAACCTAGGAGAGTGAGAGCGTGTAAAATGTGAATAAGAGTGTAAGAGATAGTGAGAGAGTGGGTGAGAATGTGAGAGCAATGAAAGCAACAAAGTGCACATAAAAATTCACACTCTTTATTACATTTTAAGCAAGTAAACAAAGGGTTTAGTCTCTAAATGTTGTCTTAAAAGTAAGCCATATATGTCCTTTAAAACCCCACTTTATTACCCCCACCCCTGAACATCATTTACTTTTATGAATGTGTGTATGAGTGGGTGGCAGAATGTAAGTGTACATACAGTATGAGTGCGTGGCAGAGTGTAGATGTGTATTCTTCTACCTGGAGTCTGCCTTGCGTTCCCTCTCATCACCGCTTGGGGGCGTCTTCCCTGCAGCGTGGATTCACTTCCTGAGCAGCCGTTAGTGACAGTATCACAGGCCCTGAAATATGGACCCCGCAGACTTGGCAAGGATGTCCAACAGGCAAGACAGACAGGATCAAGTCCTAGCTGCTCACGCGTCCCAACTCCAATCCTTGGAACGGAAATTAGATGATGTGGCGGACCTTCTAAGATCTATGGCTACGAATCTGTCACCAACCATTTCGCAAGGGGCATCCTCTGATTCATCACCTCCTGTTCCGGGGCAAAGTACTTCGGCCAAAGCACCCAAAATGCCACTGTCTGACAAATCTTCCGGTGATCCTCAAGAGTGTAGAGGTTTCCTGAATCAGTGTGCCTTACACTTCCGGGCCCATCCTCATACCTTCTCCTCTCATTGCAACAAAGTGACTTTTGTTATAAATTTGTTAAAAGGAGAAGCGTTGGCATGGGCATCACCCCTATTAGAACAGAACTTGCCCATTTTGGAAGATGCAGACGCCTTCATTGCATCATTTTGTGCAGTTTTTGATGCTCCAGGGAGGCATGAAGCTGCTGAATCCAACAGGGAATTCAACAGGGAAGAAGATCTGTGGCCCAGGATGCCGTTGAATTTCGCACATTAGCGTATGAGACAGAATGGAATGTCAGCGCCCTGAAATCCACTCCACTCTGAAGAAATACAATTCAATGTACTATCCAGTCCTCATGTTCCAATCATCCTAGGAATGTCGTGGCTACAACAACCCTAATCCCAGCATAGACTGGAGAGAAGGACATATTTTAAAGAATGTTTAAAGAACTGTTGCAGTCCTCCTACTAAGTTAAGTTTAATGCTCGAAGTACCTGCTCAGGATCCTCGTCACCTGGTACCTCCTCAATATTGGGAGTATTTAGATGTGTTTTCAAAAAGAAAAGCAGAAACCTTATCTCCCCATCGGGCGGATGATTGTATGATAAAATTGTTACCTGGCACCAATCCACCTAAAGGGCACACACATCCATTGTCCCAACCGGAGAATCAAGCCTTGGCCCAGTATATAGAAGAAAGCTTAAAAAAAGGTCTCATCAGACCTTCCGCGTCTCATGCAGGAGCAGGCTTCTTTTTTATTTCCAAGAAAGACGGTTCCTTGCGTCCATGCATTGATGATAGGGGTCTAAATAAGATAACCTACCCCTCATAACTGAACTTTATGATCAACTGAAAGACGCCACTATTTTCACTAAACTTGATATACGGGGGGCCTATAATCTGACTAGAATCCAAGAAGGGGATGAATGGAAGACGGCTTTCAATACGAGATATGGACATTATGAGTATCTTGTGATGCCTTTTGGGCTATGTAACGCCCCGGCCATGTTCCAGAGTTTCGTGAATGATATTTTCCGTGACAGGTTGTTATCCCATGTTATGGTCTGTCTCGATGACATTCTAATTTATTCTAAAAAATTTGGAAGAGCATCGGCAACACATCAGCCAAGTATTACAAAGGATTAGTTTGCAGTTATCCCTTGCCTGTGATAGTGCCTTGTTTGCCTTCACTAGCGTTCTGTATCGTTTTTCGTCTATTGGTTTTCTGAATTCTGCTTGTTCCTGACTACCCGTTGTTTACCGCCTGCCCTGACCTTTGCTCATGACCCCGACTATCCGTTTGCCTGATCCTTGTATTTGTCACCGTGTTCCTGCATTATTTGGGACCCCTGGTTGCTGTTTCTTCTACCTGGAGTCTGCCTTGCGTTGCCACTCATCACCGCTTAATATTGCCTAAAGAATTCAGTAAAGAGGCAGATATTCTTCATATTGGTTCAGGTTATATAAAAGATCACAGTAAATGAGACATGCCACATCCAGGATACAAACACAACTGAATTTAACATGTCACTATTATTATTATTATTTGCGTAGCTCAATCACTTTTTTCACCAATTTCTGTAATCCTCATTGATGATTGTATTGGAATCCTACTGTTTCTCCAAGCAATACTCATATAGTTAATTAAAAACAAAAAAAGGAAGATTTATTGCTGGGGATAATCTGGAATATGATCCTTCTGCAGCTTCTTAATTGATTTAACTCTGACAGTTCCAAGTTATAATCACTTTTCATTTAGTGACTTCCTATCACAAGCTATTCAGTCACGCCATGTCTTGAGCGTGAATGTTTACGGTACATTACATTTTACTTATAAAATATGTTTAAAATGGACAATAAAAGAACTGCAAAATGAAAATCATCCACAAAGGCATGACAACATTTTAAAACAATATGATAAATAGTTTAAATATGGCTGACAAATGTAATTTTCATGCAAAAAAAACTGTCTTATGTGGCTGATCTTAAAATACACATGACATTATAATGCCAAAGTATTTTAGTAGAAAAATAACAAGTATAAAAAGTATACATTTACTCAAAGAAAGACCATTGGGACTTAAAAAATGCATAGCAAGTACTTCTCCAAAAAATGTGCAGTTGGGAGTCTTTATTGTGAGTATTGTACTATATTTTTATTCCAGCGGAATTTTTAAAATAATCAGGCTAAGCTGTTAATATCACTGTCAAAAAAAAGTATCCAATATCAGAGACGGCACTAGCAAAGGCGAAACAAAAAAAATATAGCTCCTCAAAGAAACCTGTAGATGACAGGACTTGCTTGAAATACATTGCTTTTAACATAAAAATAAAATATTTATTAGCCATTTGCAGTGAATGCCTTAAGGAACGGTGCATTAACACACATATAAGTTAGAGTTAATGTGAAGAATGCTGAGATATATAGGACATGAGAGAAAGACATTGGTTATTCTCATTTGGATGAAAAGTTATGCTTTGGAACTCATATTTAAAAGGCGAAAGTAAACATCTGTTCTCAATTGGTCTGGACTTAGAGTGATGGATCCTTTTCAAATATTTAAGGCTCTTTTCCTACCTGGTGGAGGCTGACTCCAAATATACTTTTATATTAAATATAAGATTTAATATTGGTGAATTAAAAATATTAATTATTAATTATTGATACAGTGCGGGACCCCAGAATAGATTTTATGGTTTATGAGGTTTAAAAACCTCACAAAAGCACTTGTCAGGGTTTTAAAAGTCAATGCATAGTTACATTGCGTTGGCTTTAATAATGCATAAATTAGTTGTATAATGTGTAGAATTTCCCTTGTAAGAATAAAGTCACAGTATTGCAACAATATAAAAAAAATCTCTCATATACTTCCTAAGGTCTCTCTCCTCCAATCTTTGATTGGCGTCCTGGAGATCGATAAGGAACTTAGAAGCTGTGTAAGGTGTCTATATGCTATCAATACATTTGCCGATTAAATTGACAATGATCAGGAGGTATAGTTGGGCTAATCCTCATCCAGTTTATTGATGCCCACGGATTTGAATGTAATGGAGGGGGCCTTGACAGGGATGCAGAGCAGGGCTAGGTCAGGGGGTCAAAGAATAGGTGGAGCATTGCATAATATTTTGGGACCTAAGAAGTGTACTTCAGATTGAATGCAAACTAAGGAACTTAATACATAAGGTGTTTATAGGATTTGGGGGTATTAACGTAACAGGAAGTGTAGGCCAGTGAGATAGACAGGGACATAGTGAAGCGCAACAAACTAAGAAAGTGAACACGATGCAATTATAATAATTCATATTCTTATAACCATAATCTTGATTTCAGACATCTTGGAGTTGAATATATTGGTATATTTTGAAATAATATAGCTATACACTTATTTATAGGATAGTTCCATAAACCGCAGAATAGTCCTAGCAAATTTACATTTCTACTGGGTAGCTAGATATCCAGACACCAACTTATTAAGTTTCAATATTTTTCATTAGGTTTTAGTCTGATTGGAGGAGATCTATAGTACTGTGGAAACATATGGCAGTATTTGGCCTGAATATTGTCACGCTCAGCGTATCAGAGGATTAGATTAGGACACTGTGTCGCAGTGGAGGGATCATGAAGATCTTAGAAAAGTTCTTCAACCTCCAAACTCTTCCCCCTCAAGTTGAGTCTTTTGACTCAGGAAACCGGAGGTCAGAATAATCGTAAAAACAAAGCCAGATTTGGGGAGCCTGAGAGCGGAGTAGTAGCTGAAGCTGGGGTCAAAACGGGAACAATACAACACAGGGATGCTTCTACAACAAGAATGCACTATGACTAGCAGAGAGATGACTACCTGAGGCCATAGTGTGCTGCTCCTTGGGTTTTAAATAGTACTTCCTATTATTTTTTTGGCACCAAATTTGGATTTGGCTCTGAAATTAAAAAACGGAGTGATATCAGACACTAGGCCGAGGCGTACAGATGTCACTCCATAATGTGCGCCAGAGGCTATTTTTAGTGTAGTGTGAGTATGCCTGATTGCACACCTAAGGGAGCAATCCCTTTGGGTGGTATGGCTCTCCACCCTCCCCCCGCAGCAGTGTGGCACACCCGTAGAAGGCTGCCCCCCCCATGGTGGATTGGGGAAACAGATCAGTGGTTGCATGACAATTAAATACTCAAATCCCAAGTAAGAATGGGCTTGGCTATACTGCTAAACTGAAATTTCTTGCAAAAAATGAGGCCAGCAACACAGCTAGGCAAACTAGTGTTGAGGTAGAAAGAGTGAAAGGAAGCATGCCTCCTCCCACCAGAAGCTTGGAGTAGCCATTGTAGAGCGTTTGGTGCTAATGTGGTGAACTCTCACAGAAAAACATAATAGACCACTGGATGCCTTCATGTAAAGACCTTGTTATTTCAAGTCTCATTATATCCAATATGTTATCCTAAAACCCCTTATATTACATGGCTACGGAAGTAATAAAATGTATTTTTGCATGGCAATCAAGAAAAACAAACTAAATTTGCCTTTCAAATAAATCCCACCAACAGTGCAAATGGGTTTGGTTACGCAACTAATACCAAACGACTTAATGTTAGAATATAAATTATTTTGTTACAAAAAAAGAAACACAATACAGGAAAATAAGAGTAAATGCTCCAGAGAAATCCTTCTGCTTTGATGTCGATAACTTAAAAATACACTAGAATGTTAACTGTCCGTTAAATGCAACATTAATTCATCATTTCCAAGAAATACACCGTTTTATTGGTTTAATTTACTGCTGCTGTCCTTAGTTTATGACTTAACTAGCGTAAAGAGAAAATTTGGAAAAGCTTGCCAATTTCAGGACTCCAGATGACATAGGTCAAGCAAATTGAGGCCTATTAAAATCCTAAGATTTCAGTATGTGTGAAATTGTATATGTGAAAATAAAATGAAACATACCTCAGAAGGAGCTCTCTGTACAAATGGACTTAAATATGGTTTCCTTTTCCTAATGCACTGTGGTTAAAATAACATAATGCTAATTGAACAATAGATTGCATCCCATTTATACAATTTAACTCAAAATAGCTTATGAAAGCCCTTGAAAATGTAAGCAAAACATACTGATTTAAAAGGGGCCCCTGTATTATTAGTTTGTTCAGTGAAAACAGGTGTCCAATGTATTTGTAACCCAACCGGCACTCAAGGGTTAATGGAAAGGAATGCATGGACTGTTTTTTAGAATAGGTCACCTAATGGAAAAATACTTTACCTTATATGGGTCTATTCCAGCATCGCCTACTACTAAGGCGCAGCAAACGTCTTAAGAAAAGATAGCGTGGATTTTTGAGCTTTATGCAAATATGTTCAGGAGTAAGGTTAAAAGAAAATAACCATACCTAGACAGAGCTATACTACATATAAGTTACATGGCAAGACACCCTAGATGGCTGGTGGGTCCTGGGGACATTTTCAAACTGTAGGGGAACCAGAGCAGATCAATTACTATCGCCCGCTGAGTTCTTCACACTTCTTTGGTCAAAGGCTACTTACTAGGTATTGAGGTAAATCATTTTGTTATGTGGCTTGGCTAAGGAGTTTATGGATTTACATCATTAAATCAGACGAGTAGAGTTCACATTTTCTAAAAGATGGAAGCCCAACAATGCGGTAATAGCTATGTGTCTGTGTTGCAATTATGTATTCAAGGGTCTTCCCTGGGCATATAGATACATTCACAGAATTTCCCCATACATCTCTTATCTTGTTAACAAAAAGTGATACAATATATATTATGGTACATTTAATGTCCCTGACACCCCCACTAAAGAAGATGAAATAGAAGCTCTGCCCTTCTCCTATATCAGGCATGTCCAAACTTTTTTCGAAGAGTGCCAGATTTGATGAAGTGAACATGTGCGAGGGCCGACCATTTTGCCTGACATTCTTTGAACCATTAAAATTAAATGCAAATTAACTATTTTATGCAAAGTTTATTGAAAACGGCATACTTTTCATTTTGTGACTTGGATGACAAATCTAAACAGGTGTTAAATCACTCTGCCTTTAATATAAAAAAAACAGATCTATATTTGGGCAACTTATCTGGGGGGACTTATCAGTCCGGAACGCGGGCTGCAATTGGCCCTCGGGCCGGTCTTTGGACATGCCTGTCCTATATGGATCAATGATTCTAAAATCAATGGGAACACATGCCATGCAAGCACATGAGAGCCTAAAAAGCTAAAACCTAAAAAATGTTACTGCTTCTTCAATATCAACTGAAAGGAAACACAAACAAATAAATAAAAATACATTTAATTGTAATGTTCCCATGTGGTTACGGAGCAATGTTGCTAAGTTATAAAATGTCCTTTTTGACTCATTTGTCACTTCATCAGTACGCAGAAATATGGCCAAGAAATATGGCATTTGGGCCCCACTAAACATAAGCTCACCCCAATACAGGCAGCCATGAATCAGTAAATTAATAGAATCTACATGTTACTGGAAAAATTAGCATGGGATTGTAAAAATAAGCACACAGTTCCATTATTATTATCATTAGAAGTTATTTCCCCCAAAGAAACGATGCACAGCCATGACTGCCATTGACAAAAAAGGACTCTCTTGCACATATTTGATAAATTATATATACTAGCATGAAAAAACTTATTTCCCAAAACTGAATCTAGTCAACACTCACTGATTAGAACTAATTATTTTGGTGAGTTTTCTAATATCATAAATAATAACTGATTTATTCCATAGGTAATTTCGTTGGCATCTGTAAAGAATGTAATGTTTGACATGAAACCAGATGTTTGTGGCCTTGTATACTCTGTTTTTAAAAGGATTATTTTATAACTTGTTTTTGATGTGACTGTCTGTCCTTCCTTCCTCCATTTCTTAAAACAGCCGTTACCTAGACAGCGTCTAGCATCATTAATTGCATGTATTAACATTACCATTGGTTGTGTTTTTTTAAATTTTAAATAAAATGGAATTGTTTAGAGAATTTACTATTTAAAAGCTAAGAAGTTATAATGACAACAGCAGGAGTGAGCCTGAGATAAGTGGTGCCTAAGTACAGACTTCTTAGTATAGAAGAATGCATATTAAAGTATTCTGTGAGTTTTGTCATATTCATTCTTCCAAAATGAAAATAAAAATAAAGCACTTACACGAACTTGGAATTGCAGTCCTGCTGCAGTAGCTGTCCTCCTCATCCATGGTCCAAAATGTATTGCCTCTGAAATGTTCAAGCAGTCAGTCAGTGGCAACGCATGCACATAGGTCCTAACAGACCACCATCACAGCCCGCACTAAGCCAATGCTGGAAGTGAATGGATGGTAGTAAAAGGGGGGACCGAAAACATATTGTACACGGGAGCCACTTTGCCTCACACCTGCTCCTGCAATAATATAATTGATAGCAAATTATGCTGTCATGGGGCTACAATCAGTAATCAGAGGGCTTGCCACAGGATCCCCAAAATTTGTATGCAGGGGGTCCCCTTGACTGCTGTACAAGAGAACACTCACCAGGGACATCGCAGAGTTCATTTGGCCAGTTGAGTTTCCTGAAGATCTCTAGTTGCATTTTACTAAGCATTTAGTGTCCCTTTAATGTCAGTGGACCTTTTAAATAATGGTTTATAACCCTTACACCAGCTAAAATCATATTTAATTATTTTGTCAGAGAACAGGAGATGTTCTTTTTCTTTTAGATGAAATACGCAGTTTTTTTCTCTCTTGGTAGAAAAGCTAAAATGCACAGATGGTTATATCTAAACCAACCAAGTTTTTTTTCAGGAATAATAACTGAAAGGCATGAAATAACATGGGTTATTCCATAGCGCTATTACCACTTGTATGCATTTACTGTACATGGTTTTCTAAATTCTATAATTTATACAATAATTCATAAAGTAAAATATATAGGCTCTTCAAGGATACTATATTCTACTAGAGTAGCATGTGGCTAATATTTTCAGAAACAGATTTCAATGCACCTCATAGTTTCAATCAGGAAATGGAGGTCAGATGTATAGTGGGCTCTGTAAAAAGTATCATACAAACCTTAGCAATTTCAAAAAAGGTAGCACAACAGAAATGATTACTCTGCCGATGAATTTCACTTTATTTTTTGGTTAAGGAGTTTAATTAATTTAGACACCATGCAGCCTAGGAGACGATGCAAATGAAATGATTTCTGAGTTACAAATATATCCATCTGGTGCTTTACTACCAAATCCTGATATTTGAACTTTCCCCGGTTTGGTGTCTTTTTAACCCCTTAAGGACAATAGGCGGTCCCTAAACCCATTGAAAACAATGCATATTGAGCATGTACGGGCTTTGTCATTAAGGGGTTAAAAGTTTCCTTCTTTGGCCATTTTTTTCTGTATATAACTGTATAGCAGCTATGTGCAAATTACAATACAAATTACAGTTAGAAAAACATCTATTTATTCTGAAAGAACTGAATACTTTCCATGATGGTTTTGCAAAAAAAATAACTATTATTGATATGCTTAACACTAAATTTGGATTAACCAATTGCATCTTAAACTTTCACAGCCTTAATTTGGCGGGACTGGAGAAAGAATAATGTAAACATGGGACTAAAGTCTTTATCAGAAGAAACAAATTGTTTGGGCCAACTAATTTTTCTACATATAATGACAAACCTACTTAAGTCCTTGTCTTATGTTCAGGATTCCTCACATACTTGTGGAATATAAATATTACACCTGTTCAATTACTTGTTAACACAAATAGTTAACCAGCCAATCACATGGCAGCGACTCAATTCATTTAGGCATGTAGGTGTAGTCAAGACAACTTGCTGAAGTTCAAACCGAGCATTAAAATGGGGAAGAATGGGGATTTTAGTGACTTTGAACATTGCATGGTTGTTGGTACCAGACGGGCTGATCTGAGTATTTCAGAAACTGCTGATCTACTGGGATTTTCACTCACAACAATGTCTAGGGTTAACAGAAAATGGTCCAAAAAAGAAAAAAAATATCTAGTGAGTGGCATTTGTGTCAGAGGTCAGAGGAGAATGGGCAGGACTGGTTTGAGAATGAAAGAAAGGCAACAGTAGCTCAAAAAGCTTCGGCAAGCACATATAATAAAATTGGAACGATACAGAGAAGATTAGCATGGCCCCTGCGCAAGGATGACGCACGCAAATTTGTGAAATTAGCTAAAATAAACCACTCATTACAAACAATATCTGCGAGAATACCATCTCTGAATGCACAACACGTCGAACCTTGAAGCCGATGGGCTACAGCAGCCGAAGACCACACCGCGTGCCACTCCTGTCAGCCAAGAACAGGAAACTGAGGCTACGATTCACACAGGCTCACCAACATTGGACAATGGAAGACTGGAAGAACGTTGCCTGGCCTGATGAGTCTCGATTCCAGCTGCAACATTCAGATGGCAGGGTCAGAATTTGGCGTAAAAAACATGAAAACATGGATCCATCCTGCCTTGTATCAACGGTTAAGGCTGGTTGTGGTTGTGTAATATGTGGGGGGCATTTTCTTGGCACACTTAGGGCCCCTTAGTACAGGTGTATGTTTCCAAGAATGAAGGCAGTTCTAAAGGTAAAAGGGGTCCAACCCGGTACTAGCAAGGTATACCCAATAAAGTGGCCAGTGAGCGTATATAATGAGCAGAATGTATCTCTATAGATTACCTTGACTGGATTCTGTGTGGAGCTTTTGTACATATATCTATTGATATACAGTATGATTTCTTGTAAGTGTCTCCCTATTTGCTAATATCGTTGGACGATGGTACGTGCCATTGGTTTTTATTTGCCTTTTTAAAATTGTGGACGTAAGATGTTTTATTTCCAATAAAACTTCTTTATTAAAGATATATATATACTCCGACACATTACTTATTTTAAATATTGTGTTACACTATATATGCGTGTATATTCTTTTTCTCCACATGTTTATGTTCCATGTTGATGAGGAATTGTTTACTGGAGGAGTATTTTTATGGGTTGCTGCAACAACATTAGAAAAAGTATTTTAATTGTTATTGAAAATTCTAACTCATGGTTTTGATAATTTAGGTTTGCATTTTGCTCAGGGTTGCCTTATGCTTAGTCCAGGTAAGTGGAGAGCTCAATTTCAAATCAACCCAGTTTTCAAATATTACACTCATTTTGTAAGCTCGTTTGAGCAAGGCCCTCCTCACCTGTTGTCACTGTAAGTCAAATTGTTCTGTTATAAACTACTTGTTATGTCCTGTCCACCCATTGTACAGCGCTACGGAATTTGATGGCACTATATAAAACAATAAATAATAATAATAATTTTAAGTAGCCTCTATTTTCTTATAGAGCTAACCTTTTTTTAAAAAAATGTCTTCTGTAGTTTTCACTACTTAAAGACCAGTTGCTATCGAGCACTGATGATGTAATACTGGTTGTCATTAGAGCTAGATAACATTGTAAATTTGAATCTATGGGCGTTACATAGATCCTTCTTCCAAATGTGATGAAAGAGACCAATTTGAGAGTTTCTGTCCAATGACATCACAGATGTGATGTATTCTTTGAGATGGAAACTCAGACATGAGGACAAGGATTTTCCTTCAAGGATTGTCCTAGGCGGAACACTTTTGGAGACTGCCCCTGGAAAACGTTTGACTTATGTTGCGATCAGGGTATTATTTGTACATCCCCAAGACAAGTTCTTGGTTTCTACGTGTTTTATGGAAATCTAACATAGCACGTTAGAATGTCCTAGTAAAAGTGGTAATGGGGGGGGGTTAAATCATATCACAAAAAATTACATATTTCTGAATGTTGTGATGGTTAAGCCCTTCAGTATAACTGCTATAATAATTAATCAGATATTATAATACCACCTTATCAACTGATCTCTAGCATTTACCAATATTGTCACTAGTACGAGGAATGCCTTCCTATGTATGAAGCGAGGAAAAATAAAGGATTTATCTATTATTTTCTTTTTTTTATTTGTTCTTTTCTACATTTCTACTCAACCAGCATTACATTTCTCATGTGTTACAGTTAATAAAATTGTTAGTAAAATATTCTAGTGTGGGATTCAAAGTGTGCGATCTGTTTCCAATTGAAAAAACAGGTGTCTTTCAAGTTTGAGAACCTTCCAAGTTAAGAGAGATAAGTTTTCGGAACAGTGTGAACATTATAAAATGTGGTAATGTGCAGTGTTACTAATAAAGTACAATATGACCATATGGTGTGTTGAAAATAAGGTGTGCTGTTAAAGAGAAGGTGGGCCCAAGCACATTGCGCACATACCATTAATCTTGCACTGGACCTTCATCATATCCTTTCCCTTGTAACATTCAATCATTTCCAATCTAATTTCAAGACCAGATGTTGCTGATGTCAGAACTGTGAGTCATGTTCTCTATATACATGCAAAATAAGATGTCTGTTTCTGGGAGAATAAGGACAAATTGACCAGACAAATGTATATTTGATGTATATGCGCAACACGTTATAATTCATAATTGAATATTCTATTGTGTTACTTTCATCAGTAAGCAATTAGCTACTATACCCTTCACACTAACACATGTACACGGCGGTGTCCCTTTCCCTTGAACAAAAGAGATCTAATTATATTATATGAAAAGTGTTTTTTTTTCAGGGGAAGGGGGTAAAAACATATTTATATTTCCTTTCACTCTTAATATAAAACGGTAACATCCAGAAAAAATGAAAAAAAGAAAAGGCCACATTGATGTGCTTTCCAATTGTGCCTCAAAAAGTTGTAAAAATTCTTGAATAAGACCGAACCATTCTATTGTTTACCACAGGGTATTTGTCTAGTAGATTGAGATAAGATAACATAGCTACAAACAGCTAATATGCAGCTGTCTGGAAACATTATATTCATGAATTAATTAATTAAAAAGCACAATAATTTTGATAATTTTGACATACTTTTAATCTGAGCTAAATTTAATGAAAAAAAATATTTTTTTTGGTGAAAAATGGCATCCCAGGTAGGAATACTCTCTGATGCTCCATTTTAGATCACGAGATATCATTATTATATATTTCGAAACACATTTTCTGCTTTGCCTTACAATAACGTTTACATAAAATGGTAACTATTAGGACGATAGAACACCGATAGACTCATACACAGCAAACATCCCGATTTCTTAGAAAAGAGGGACATTAGGGGTAGTATTTAAAAATAGTTATCTGTCAGTAATAAAACCGCTTGAGGAACGCCACAACTTTAGACCTGTTTCTCTAGGATGGAGCTAAAACTAGCCCTGCTTGGCCCTGTTTTAAAATACCCATGCGCTCAGGAATAATGGGCGATATTGATTAATTCTGTAACAATACACACAATTCAAAACATTTTTCTACTTAGAATTATTTGGCAGTGTTTATGAGGCCCAGTCGAGGGATAAGGAGGGGAACTAGTTGGCAGATTACTTATCCTGGGTAATGAAAAAGTCTGAGATTTTTTTAAAATACTAAATCATGTGTGATTAAAGAGTCTGTTCTCATGAGGTATGTCAGTAACAGTAGTAATAATTTTAATAATGATTTACTGATTCAGAAACGCTTCATATTGATAAGAATGTTGCTGGAACGTCACTGAGGAGGCCCACCGAGGTTGTTGGGTCAGCCAAGATACTTCAGCAATACAGATGAGATAAAAAAAAAAACATTGACAGTCCGCAAGGAACTATATACAGTGCTTTGACTTGACTTCAAAAATAAAAAAGTATTGCAACATTCATAACTCCATTACTTGAAGACAAGTATATTTTCTTTCTAGTCACAGTTTTCCAAGCTTTTTAATAATTGCTTCAGAGAATAAAAGCAGCGTGTATGCGACGTTATCATTTATGTTATTCTAACCACTTTTACCACAATTACCAGCTTCTCCCAAAGTTACTACCTTGCTGAACGGGACATACCAAGACATTTTGGACAATGCTATGCTTCCAACTTTGTGGGGATAGTTTGGGGAAGGCCCTTTTCTATTCCAGCATGGCTGTCCCCCAGTGCACAAAGCAAGGTCCATAAAGACACGGTTGGATGAGTTTTGAGTGGAAGATTGACCTGCAGAGAACCCTGACCTCAACCCCATCAAACACCTTCGGGATGAACTGGAATAAAAATTGCGAGCCAGGCCTTTTGCCCCCCAACATCAGTGCCTGACCTCACAAATGCTGCTTTCAGGACCTCAAATATCTCAATTTTGGATGAAAAGAGACATCTTGGGCCCAGAAAGCTTACTCGACTCTACATCTTTTTCTTTGTTGACCCAATCAAAGGCATTACTTTTGACTAAAGACTTGTCGTATCTTGGACCAGTTTGGCTATGTCTATTTTTCTTAAATAATGCAAAACTTGTAAAATTTGATTTAATTAATGTCAAGTGTTTTTAGGATTTTTTTTCTTATTTTAAGTGGTAAATTAATGTAGTTACATTATTTGTGGAACCCATGTATCTGGATAGGGGCAGCTATATGCAAGTAACATATACTGCAGGGATCATCATATTCTTTGCTAATGTATAAACTACTACACTTCTAAAGTGACAAAATATACACATGGCATTTGCACTAAAACTTGACAAACTTGTTATTTAAATCTGTAACAACCCATGCC
>VKOC01018154.1:0-21623 GCA_009364415.1 Spea multiplicata
TTTTCTCTCAGTGAAAAATGAGTGCGGCCCCCGGACATATACATTTCTGATGAAGTGGCCCGCTGCAGGAAAAACTTGGACACCCCTGCTTTAGAGATTGCTTCTGTTTTTGAACAATCGGATACTTATACATATACTAAAGAAGAGGACGTATTTTTCTCCTATGTAAAGAAACAAAGTATTCCTGACAGTAAGTATTCAGCAAAAGCAACATTACATGTTAAATGTTACAGATGTGGAGCACAGAATCATGGAGCTTCTGAGTGCAGATTTGAAAATGCTCGTAGTCATGCCTGTGGTAAAATAAGACACTGCAGAGGACATCAGCAGAGGAGATCACACAAGAAAGGAAATTATCACAATGCTCATAGGGGAAACACATCAGATTCAGAAGAGAACCTGAATGTTCAGCGGTTAACTGTATACACCATAGTTAAGTATAGTTCAACTTTTCACACATACCTAGTTCTAAAGTTGATCCAAAAGAAGCCAATTACCAATTATGCCACAACAGGGAAAAAAATCTTCTTGATTCCATAGCGGTAATCAGAATACTCCCTGGATCAACTTTCTAATACCACTGTCCTTTTAGCAGTGGTAGCCCTTTATGTTATGTTTAACCAGAAAAGCATCCAGAAATATCCACAGAGTTAGATAATACAACATTCTTAGACAGAGAGTTCCATATTCTTATTGTTCTTACTGTGAAGAACCCTTTCCTATGCTGATGCTGAAATCTTCTTTCCTCAAGTCTCAACTGATGACCCTGTTTCTTTTGTAGAGATGTATAGATCACTAGAGAGCTGTTTATAATGACCTTGTATGTATTTGTACGATGTGATCAGATCCCTCTTAGACGTCTCTTTTCAAGTGAAAACAAGTTAAGTTTTTCTAGTGTTTCTTCATAACTAAAATTCTCCATTCCTCTAATTAACTTTCTAGCCCGCCTCTGCACTTTCTCCAGCTCTATGGCATCCTTCTTTAAAACTGGTTCCCAAAATTACATTCCATATTCAAGGTGAGGCCTCACCATTGCTTTATAAAGAGGTAAAATTATCACCTTTGCCTCTATATCCACTTTATACGTAGATCCCTTGAAAGTAATTGCCCGCTGTACAAGACAGCCTTTAGACAAAACTCGGGAAGAGGTACAATAGCCAGATCACGACTCATGGACAGCTTTTTTTTTTTTTTGGAGCCCGAGGTTCGTGCTCCTGGGGTGCTGCACTCTGTGCCATAAGGCAGCAGAAGCCAGATAGGAGGGTCAGAAGCCATGGGAGGGTCAGATCTTGAGGCACCCCGAAGGGTAAGACTCCTTTGCTGGGCTTATTTGTAGAGAGGATGAAAAGTGAAAGGCTCCCAATCCTCCTCCAGAAAAATCCAGCTTCACTGCGTCTAAAAAGAAACAGTGTCCAAAACAAGGTGCCAAAAACCATGTGCCAACTCAAAGTGGGGGCCTCGCCGTGAATTTAAAAAGCCGTGAAATCAAATAAGGGAAAATTAATGGGCACTCGTGAAATCACTAAGTGATGTATAAATTAAAGAAAAATAATTTAAGGGCGGCCATTTCTGGCCTAGCCAAATTCAAAAATAAATTCTTCTCCCCAAGACCTAATGGTACGAGGGGAAAAGTAAGTGCAAAGCAACCACCAGTGCGATTGTGCGCTCACCATCTGCAGCGGCGTGCAATACCACACATGGTGACTCCAGCATTTCTGCCGGGGCAAATCAACACCTCGGGCTCTATTGCATTCCCAGCCCTGAGGCCAGAAGATCAGCATATTCCTCCCCCGGTCAAAGGGGAACTACACTTGATCTTAGCCAAAAGGCCGAGAAGCGTACAAGACAGCCTTTAGACAAAACTCGGGAAGAGGTACAATAGCCAGATCACCACTCATGGACAGCTGTTCCGTCCTTCATGGGACTAGTCAGCATGAGGTTGTACAGCGGGCAATTACTTTCAAGAGTGTTTAATAATACTTCTACTACCCCTTAAATTTAAGTAGAAGGGTTTCCATCACCTTTTACCCACCATAACTTATGTAATGGTATTTCTTAGCTACCCCAAGTCTCAACTATTAAGCCAGTATCACAACATCATGCTGACGAGTCCCATTAAGGACGAAACAGCTGCCAATGAGTGGTGATCTGGCTATTGTACCTCTTCCCGAGTTTTGTCTAAAGGCTGTCTTGTACAGCGGGCAATTACTTTCAAGGGATCCATGTATAAAGTGGATATGGAGGCAAAGGTGATAATTGTTAACCTTATTTGCATGTGTCTACCCAGAATCCCTTGTGGTTGTGAAAGCACCATGAGATTACTGAGGGAAAAACAAGCCTTCTGCCTTGTCTGGTGTCTGTAGATGAGTGTTTAATAATACTTCTACTACCCCTTAAATTTAAGTGGAAGGGTTTCCGTCACATTTTACCCACCATAAGTTATGTAAAGATCATTAATAAATAAGTTAAAGAGAACAATTTCCCCACCACAGATGTTAAGCTTACAGGACTGTAGTTCCCAGGCTCAGATTTGGATCCATTTTTAAAAACGGGAACCACATCAGCTTTCCACCAATCCTTTGGTACCATTCCCGACTGGAAAGAATCTTTGAAAATCAAAAACAGAGGTCTGACTATTTCTTGACTAACTTCCCACAGTATCCTTGGGTGTATTCCATCTGGCCCTGGAACTTTGTCTACTTTAAGTTTACTTAAAACCTTATCTTGAGTCAGCCATTCCCACAATTGATTTAAGGTTTCTATAGTGCTGAATTGCCAATCAGCACTATAGTGGCTCTTCTTATTTTATATACAGATAAAAAAGGCATTTAGTATTGCCTTTTCCTGACCCTCAACAAACATTTCAAAATGCCTACATTGTCACTCCTAAATTTTGTGGCATTGATGTACTTCAAAAACCATTTTATATTTGTTTTGCTCTCCTTGGTAGGGCGGTCTGAGCCTTTGACTATCCAGGTTAATATAGAATGGAGAGATTTAAAGATGGACATAGATGCTGGGGCTGCAGTTTCAGTTATGACAGTTACAACTGGAAAAAGTTAAATATTCCAATAAATCTACAGCCAACTACTTTGAAGCTACAAACATATACTAAAGAAATATTGACATCGGTAGGATGTGCATCTGTGTCTGTACAAATGGTAAAACTGCTAATCTTACACTTTACATACTTAAATCGGGTGGAGCACCTCTATATGGAAGAGACTGGATACGGGCCTTTGGCATGCCTAAGAGTTTCAACAGCACTAAAGTCTATCTTATGGAAGTTGATTGTGCTCAATGGATTGAGGAAATTAAAAACAAATATGCCCCTGTGTTTGAAGTTTTTCTGGCAAAAGGTAAGAACAAAAGGGTTCGGTTACAATTAAAACCTGGAGCTAGGGCAAAGTTTTGCAAAGCTCGGACAGTACCCTTTGCTTTAAAGTAAAGGCTCATAACAGGTGGAGGGAGTGGCCAACAGGATAACGATACTGGCACCACTTCTTTTGGCTGTGAGTCTGGGTGCAAGGGGGTGAACTGCCGAGCAGGTGAGCAAGAGCCAGCGGACAGAAGCCTCACCCAAGGACAGACCCCACAGCGCAGACCGTTTGGCATTACCCAACAACATACTGACAACTGAAAATGAGGACCCAGAGAATCTCAGAGACACTAGCAAGAGACACCATGCCATATACCAAAGGAAACTACAGATGACTGATTATTTTGATTGCATAGTACTGAATACTGTTAGAATTTTTATTTATTTAATTAAAAAAAATAATTGAGTGGTAAAGGAGATGTGGTGTTTGCTTGTTGCCTGCTTGGATGGATGACACTGGCTTCCATACAAGCATGATGTCATCAACTAGGCGGAGCTGGCATGTACATAAAAAGACAGTTGACAGTTGTTTTTTGGTAACGGTTAGCAGACACTATAATAAAAGCATCAGTTACATATTGAAATGGTCATTGCATTATTACGTTATTAAGGACATAACTTATACACAATATATAATACACCTGTGTGTCATCACATGCACTTCATAGTGTGCCCCTGAATGGCAGAAATAACATGCGGTCACCCTATTAGAGTTACTTGTATTTTTTAACTGCTGTCAGTATTATTTTATATATATTTAATAATTATTGTTACACCTACCTGTCCAGCCAGGATCCCACAATGTCCTTCCGAGGTGCCGCTCGCACGTCCTCTCTGTGCCCTGTCGTGCGTGCGCCACGTGCATGGAGGGGCGTGCACAACGCCAGGGCTCGCCTAACGCCCAGTGACGGCTCGGGTCGACCTGCCACGGCGTGTCTGCGGCGTTCCGGTGCCTATGACCGACACACTCGTCCATTTCCGCGCGCAGAGGTAACACAGGCAGAGCTTGTTGTTATTAAAACATGTTTACACTGTTTAAAAATGTTTTTCATTACAACAAATACTGAAAAATAGACATAAGTGGTGTAATCATGGGGAGGGACTTAATCAGGAAGTTGTGTGGTCAAAATAGGGTGTGGCTAAGATTAAAATGGATTTTGATTAATTTTGCAAATCTTTTTTTTCTTTTGAGCTTGGAGGTTCACGTGCGCATGTGCTCCTATGGAGGATCCTCCACTGCTTCTAGTATACTTTGGGACAAAAGCGGTTTTAACATTTTTGTGGTGTTGCTGTTTAGCTGTAATTTTATAGCAAGACAGGAGGTTTCATATTTTGCATTACTTTTTTTTTTTACTGAATAACCTTCAGCAGCAAAACCTTCAGCATAAGAAAAAGAATAATAACTAATGGGAATGGGGCCTATATTAAGTCTAGATTCCAGCCACTCCTCCTCTTTCTTTGCTGCTTAGCCTCCAGGTGAGAGCCTTCCAATTATTTTGTCTTGGCCTATGGATTATTGATTATTATTATCTATTTTGATTATTGTTGATTATCATTGGTTATTTGTTTTGACTATATTTGATTATATTGTCTATTTGTTTTGCTTTTATTTCTTGTATATTTCCCTTCTGCTGGTATAATTTTAGCTATGTAACTCGTATTTTGTTTATTTGTTTTCTGGTTTATTCAGAGGTGTATTTCTTGGGTTGTTTTACCTTTTTTTTAGTTATTGGTGTGCCCCTTCTTTTATTTGTTTCTAGCCCTTTTGGGCTCCTCCAGGACCCCCCCTCTTCCTTAGCGTTGTTTCTTTTACCCTATATCTTCTCTTACCTGGTCTGTGCCTTCTCTTTCAGGCGGCCATGTGGGGCGGGCCTTCTCCTTCTCTGTCAGTTGCACTGCAGTTCCGACTCCTTTTACCGCGAGATGTAACCTTGGTCTGTTCATTCAGCGCTGTCTTTTCTGACCGCGCAATGCAGCTTCTGCTGCTCCAGTCGGCTGACTTCTCCCGCTGTGCGTTTCTTTCCATTATCGGAACCGCGCAGCAGGATTGCTCAGCCATCTGCACGCCGCGGTTTGAGTCTTCTCTCCAGCCGCGATGCGTTGGGGTTGTTTGACCGTGCGGAATGTCACGAGGGCAATTTAGAACATATATAACATTCTTTGTATGACAAGTTAGTGCATGTTTAATATTATATCATTGGTTGTGGATAAAGAAAACTATTTTGTCAGCATGATTCTAAACTACAAAGCGAGCCATGTTATCCATACAAGCGGATTGCAAGCCTGTATAGTGCAGCATCAGGAGAAATTTGCATGGATTGTAAAGTTACAAACAATACATTCTTCAGTACATGAACACCTTAACAAAAACAAATAAAGAAAGAATTCACTGCATAACAAAGTTACCATACAGTAATATCATCCCAGTAGAGACAAATGTGAGAAAGTCGAGGAACAGAATGGCGAGCGACCTCTGCAAGAGTTGGAGAGAGCACCAGGAGAACAGGGTTTGTAAATTTCTAGGAGGAGTGAGAAAAGTCCAGGTCTAACAAACAAGGTGAAGTCATAAATTGCACCTACAGAAGCCACTTAAGACCATTCTTATATACTCTCCCTTGAGATGAGGCCACCAAATCCTCCATTTGGTATATGAAATTTACCCTGGTCAACCAAGCATCGACCAGGGGGCTTGATCTTTTCCAATACCATGGGATAATTGACTTGGCTGCCTGAATTAAGTGTATGGTTAATGACCGTTTGTAGGAACCATAGGAAGCATGTGTATGGTGTAACAACAAGGACTCCGGTGAGGCTACAAACTCAGGGTGCGATACCTCGACAATCACCTTGATTACTGTCTCCCAATAAGGACGAATAACCTGACAATCCCACCAAAGATGTAGGAAGGAGCCTGGAGCAACACCACATCTCCAGCACAAGGGAGAGATATGGGGTAAATAGGGGTGCAACTCTTGTACCAGCGGGGCAGTAGCTTAAAAGGGCACTCCTGAACCTTTCTAGAAATAATACCTTTGTGGGTGAGTAATAAGATTGACGCAATATAATGTTTTATTTGGTGGTACAGGAAAACCAACTGAAAAGAAGTTTAAATGTATTCCCCTGAATGAGGTGGCATATCCTGACGTGTGGTGAACGACGACACAGGAATAACCCAACAAGCCCCTTGTGCATGTCAGTGGAGAGCACGGGGTTATGTGTAAGAGGAAACAAAGGGTTGGGGAAGACGTCAGAAGTCTCTTTAAAACTCGCAACGAGGCAGAGATCGTTCTTACTGAGCTTCTGCTGGATCCGGAGGGAAAACCTCACCCCCTTATCCTACAGGATTGTCTCTTGCTGGTGGCCTGGAGTGTTTCCGGGGATCCTGGAATGTGTCTGGTCTATTGGCGGTGGCTCAAGATTTGCTCTGGAGATCCTGGGCTCTTGGCACCAGGAAATCTTACCTTCAAGCCTGGAAAGTCTGGAGTCGCTGGTGTGTGGAACAGCGTTGTGATCCCTTATCTTATCTTGTGATCTTATAGAACCAGAGGCGTATCTAGGGTATGGCGCCTATGGCACGAGCCATTTCAAGGGGGCGCCAGTAAGCACCTTTCAAACGCTGTTTTTTTTTTTGATGCGGAGGAGAGAGAGGGGCGCCTAGCAACGACTGGGCGCCCCTCATTCTCCCCCGCATCAAAAAAAGCATCGTGCTCCCGTCGCTAGACTTCAAGGTGAGAAAGAGGGGGGGAGGGTATATAGTGGCTGGGGGGAGAAGGTATATGAGTGGCTAAGGGGGGGAGAGGGTATATAGATGCTTAGGGGGAGGAGGGTATATAGTTTGCTAGGGGGGAGAGGGTATATAGTGGGGTGGGGGGATGAGGGTATATAGTGGTGGGGGGAGAGGGTATATAGTGGCTTAGGGGGGGAGAGGGTATATAATGGAGTGGGGGGAGCCCGTAATATAGTGGGTGGGGGGAAGTAATATATAAAGTGGGTAGGCGGAAGGAGAGGGGGTTAGAAAGTGGTAAGGGAGGAGAGGGGGTTAGAAAGTGGTAAGTGAGGGAAGAGGCGCGGTTAGAAAGTGATATAGGGAAGTAGTAGAGGGGTAGAAAGTGATAAGGGAGGGAGGGAGGGGGGTAAAAAGTGAAATAGAGAGAGAGGGGTATACAAAGTAGATAAGGGAGTAGAGGAGGGGGGTACGAAGTGATAGGGGAGAGAGAGGTTTTTTGGGGGTAAGAAGAGGTGATAGGGAGACGGGAAAGGGGGTAGAACGGTGATAACCAGAAGGGAGAGGGGGTAGAATAGTGATAAGGGAGGGAGCACCCGCGGGGGTAGAAAGGTGATAAGGGGAGGGAGTAGGGGGGTAGAGAAGTTGATGAGGGGGGAGAGGGGGTAGAAAGTGATAGGGGAGTAGGGGGGGTAGAAGATGATAGCGGGGGAGAGGGGGGTAGAAAGTGAATAGGGGAGTGGAGAGGGGGGGTCCGAAAGTGATATGGGCATGAGAGGAGGTGGGGTAGCAAGTGGATAGGGGAGGGAGAGGGGGGTAGAAAAAGTGATAGGGGTATGAGAGGGGGGTAGAAAGTGATAGGGGAGGGAGAGGGGGGTAGAAAGTGATAAGGAGGGAGAGGGGGGTAGAAAAGTGATAAGGAGGGAGAGGCGGGTAGAAAAGTGATAAGGTAGGGAGAGGTGGGCTGAGAAAGTGATAGGGGAGGGAAAGGGGGTAGAAAGTGATAATGAAGGGAGTAGGGGGTAGAAAGAAAGTGATAGGGGAGGGAGAGGGGGGTAGAAAGTGATAAGGGAGGGAGAGGGGGTAGATATAAGTAAAGAGTGTGCATTAATGTGTGGATGCATTGAGTGAATGAGGGAGAGCATGAGTTAATATGTGAATGTATTGTCTGAATGAGGGAGAGCATGAGTTAATGTGTGGATGAGTTGTCTGAATTAAAGTGTGAATTAGTGAGTGACTGTAAAAGTGTTTCATAGATGTATTGTTGTGGAAGGGCAAAGATTGCACTAGCAGGAGGTTTGAGCCTTGGGGACCAAGATGGCACAGGCAGGGTGTATATGGGACAAAGATGGCACAGGCTGTTTAGGGACAAAGTTGACTTGTGCTGGACAAAGTTGACTTGTGCTGGCTGTTTGGGGACAAAGATTGCAAATCTGTGTGTGATCTGGGTGCTGGTCACGTTCTATGTGGGCAGTGTGGACGCCAGGTCTGGCTTTGGGGTGTGCAACCTGTGATCTATGCCTGTAATTTAGGGGGTTTTAATGTGAATTCCAATTGATCTTTACCTGCAAAGCTGGGTTTTTGTGTTATTCTGTAGATCCATATCTGCTATGCTATGTTTCCATACATTATTTATGTGTACCTGCAAATACAGGGTTAATATGTCTTATTCAGTTGATTAATACTTGCAATGCTGTTTCCATGTATTTATTTGATCTATACCTGTGATGCTACGTCTCATATATTATTGTATACCTGCAAATACAGGATTTGTATGTCTGATTCTGTTTATGTGATCTATAACTTCAATAGATCTGGGTTTGTGTGTTGATCTATACCTGGTATCGGCAGCAGGGACTAATATTTATATATATATATATGGGCAGCAGGGGCTAGTAAATGGGTTTTAGATATTTGGACAGAGGTGCATTTTCAGTACTTGCCATAGGCGCTATTTTCAGTAGATACACCTCTGTATAGAACAATTAATGTTTTGGTCCGCTATCTCTGCAGCTCATGTTCCTGTTACGGGCCTTGGGGTCAGTAAGGACCCTTCGGTTTGTCGTCTCTCGTCGGACTTCCAGACCTCCCTTCTGCGCGGTACACCGCATTCTGGGACATCTCCACAGTTCTGGTTTTTCTTAAGCAATGTCCAGACAACGACCGCATATGTCTTTGTCAAGCTTGCTCTGTTCCTATGCTTTCCAACGTGTTTAGGATGTTTGTGCATTTGATGTTGATTCATTCTCTTTTTTCCCCTAAGGGTGTTTCTGTTTCTATCTTTCGCGCGGGACCAAGTCTCACTCGGTCTCTGTCTCCTAAGTTATGTGTGGCGCGTTGCGTTTAATCTTACCTTATCTTATCTGACCGATATAATTCGTCTTCAGGACCTCTCTTTGTTTCGTACCTGTGCCCGTTTTAGCCTGTCTCAGTGTCATGAACCTAGTACTCGCCTCTCTCCACGCGCCCACGCTGAAACGCTGCTTCGTACGGCATCCTCCCGTCCCCTGTGGAAACAAGCAGTGTTTCTCCAGCAGCACGCCCCCGCAGCTGCCGTCTGAGGTCAGTAGGATGGAGGGGGTGCTCACTGACTCGTCCCACTTGCGGACGTCATTTTAGCGCCAAATTTGAACACATTTAAGCGTACAACTCTCATCAACCCTTGCTGAAGTATCAGTTGAAGTTGTCTCCTGTACCCAAGCATTCTCTATTGTTTGACCCTTCGTTTACCAGACCCTGCTCCGTGACTTTGTCTACTGATACTCGCTTCTTGCTTCTGGATTTTCCCTATTGTACCTCGCCTGGATTTTTGGTGTGATTTGATTCCTGCTATGAGGAACCTACTCGCTTACCAGCTCACGCTCTGACATTACAGTATACTTCAGCCATACCATGGTTCCTGCAGATCTTCAAGCCACACTTACGGATATGAACCAAAAGATGGAAAAGCTGGCGGAGATGATGATGGACATGCAAGCCCAGTACGACAACTTGAGGTTTGACGATAATATTTTTGTTGTCCTGTAACTCTAAGTGCCTTTTGTTCCCCATAGTTAGGATTTTTCTGTTATTTGTTTGGTGGCTTTAATGTATTTATCCTACATAATAATCTTTTCAAATGTTATCATTTCTTTTGAAATGAAGCTCGTGGGAAAAAAAACTTTCAGAGTTGTATGTATATAATTATCTGTCTGAGGTAGACTTGTATTAGTTTGGGCGAATTTTAAACCCTTATTTAAAAGTTGCTCCTGTGCTTTAGTTATAGTAGTGGAACAAATATATTACTTTGTACTTCCCCTATTTTTCTCTTTTCTTTCTTTTGCCTCAAATCCTCCTCTCTTTCTTCTTCCTCGATGCTCCTCGCCTTTTTTACTTGGCGATCTTGTGGGGGGATCTCCTTTGTACGTCCCTCGTTGTTTGGAGGTGTGAAAAAAATCCTCTCCTACTTGGACCCTAGATTCTTTTCCCTGTTGCTGGTGTGTCTTAGGTGATTTATTTCTTCTTTGTTGTATTCTCACATGCTGTCCTCTATATCTATATTCATTTCTATTGTCTTGATGGTGATTACTTCTATGATCTCTTCTTCCTTATGTATCTAAGTGCTGGTACTGTGATGTGGCATAATGGTGATGTTGTCTCCTCCTTTGTTGCTGTTTTATCCTCCCTATACGACGACCCACACCATCACTCCTCTGCGTGTTCAGCCATTAGAGCCTTAACTCCAGGCCATCGCCCTGTAGAGGAATATATTACGGAGTTCAGGTGTCTCGTCACAGATACGAAGTGGAATAACTACGCTCTCACTGATAAATTTCGTCTCTGCCTCTCAGACGCCATTCAAGTTGAGTTGGCATACTGTCAAATCCCCAAAACATTGGAGCCTCTCATGTCCCTGACATTATCCATTGATAGGAAATTAAGAGAAGGTGGAGAGACAACGTCCGTGGGTTCCCAGTTGGAGAGTGCCTACAGCTCGTCTTTATGAATATTCTCCTACACAGGCACCCATGCCAGAGGCTGAACCAATGCAAATTGGATCAGTTAGATCTTCCTTGTCCATTTAAGAGAAGAACAGACGTAGTAACAATAACCTATGTCTATACTGTGGGAGAGACTCCCACCTCCTGGACTCCTGTCCCATCGCAGGGTGAGTTCAGAAGTAAATTCAATTGTATTTCTTCCATATTAATGGAGACATGTACTACCTATCTATACCTCTGTGTCTACAGTGGGGAACCCATCAGCTACATCTTCAGCCCATCATTGACTCTGGAGCTAGCAGCAACATCATCGACAAGGAATATCTCTGCATGCAAAGGATACCAACTTCTCCCAAACAGTATGAGGTATTCATTCAAACTATCCATAGCTCGCCTGTGTCCTCTAGACCCGTGGAGTTAGAAACTATTCCTCTTCTTTGTTCCATGGGAAATAAACATTTTGAAAACATATCTTTGACGTCACCGGCCATACGATTGCCCAATAGATCTCCTACCTGGATCCAAAATCCCCTATGGTCGGATATACCCCTTATCAGAATCAGAACTTAAAAGTATTATGAGACTACCTTGACAAACATCTGACCAAAGGTTTTATTCATTCATCTACCTCCAGCTGGGGCAGGGATATTCTTCATGGGTAAAAGGGATGGGGGTTTACACCCGGGTGGATGATAGAGAATTTAATGCCATAACTGTTAAGAATCGATATCCTCTCCCCCTTATCCCCGAATTATTTGAATGTCTCAAACGGGCTACTATATTCACTAAATTAGATCTTCGAGGGGCGTATAACCTCGTACAAATTAAAGAAGGTCATGAATGGAAAAACGCATTCCATACTCGCTATGGACACTTTGAATATTTAGTAATGGCCTATGGACTCTGACTCCCCAGCTACCTTCCAGAACGTCGTCAACGATATTTTTCGGGATCTATTGGATACATTTATGGTTGTTTATTTAGACAACATATTGATCTTTTCATCTGCACTTCAAGAACACAGTAAACATGTAAGTCAAATTCTTTCGTGTCTCCGCACTCACCATCTGTTTGCCAAAATACAGAAATGCCAATTTAAAACTTATCACATAGACTTTCTGGGTTTCTGTATTTCATCCAAAAGCATTGAGATGGACAAGGCCAAAGTAAAGGCCACAGCCACCATCACGAAAAGAAAACGCTTTATTGGATTCACTAACTTTTATAGACGTTTTAGCCGTAATTTCTCTAAGATCGTCCTTCCTCTCAACGCCCTTACGTCCAAAACCACAAAGTTCTTTTGAAGTTCAGAGGCCGAAGAAGCTTTTACTACCCTTAAACAAAGGTTTACGTCCGTTCCTACTAGTGCATGCTAATTCCTGAACTGTCCTTCATTGTAGAGGTAGATGCCTCTGTAGTAGCTGTGGGTGCTATCCTCTCACAGACAAGGCCTTTAAGATTTGCTTCACCCTATAGCATTTTATTCTGGTAAACTATTGCCATCTGAAAGAAACTACGGCATAGGAGATTGCGAGTTGTTGGCAATAAAGTGCGCATTAGAAGAATAGAGACATCATCTTGAGGGAGAACGACACTCATTCGTTATCTTCACTGACCATTGTAACCTCGAGTATCTTCAATGAGTCAAAAGGTTACGTCCTCATCAAGCGCGATGGTCTCTCTTTTTTACCTGATTTAACTTTCATATTACCGGGAAGCAAAAATGGCAAGGCTGATGCCTTATCACATCAATATTCAAACAAACTCGATGATCCCAACTCAGCACAACCACTAATTCCAATAAAAAATATTTTATTAGTTCCCTTCGGGAATACTTCCAATTCAGAACCCATTGACCTACAATACAACCATTGGTGAAGAAAAGGACTTTTTTTACCATCAAAATAGACTACTTATACCTCCACCTTTTGTAAAAGAAGCTCTTCATATCTGCCATGACTCCATTAGCAGGTCATCCTGGGATGTCAGGAAAACTCAGCTTACTTCATCTGTTGACCTAAAATGGTGTCTGATATAAAAGGGTATGTAAATTCATATCAAGTTTGTGCCGGGAACAAAACATCACACCAATGTCCTCCAGGGTTTCTACAACTAATCCCCACTCCTCGTCTCCATGGTCATCTGTCTCAATGGATTTTATAGTAGAACTACCCTTTACTAATGGGTATAACACCATAATGGTTGTTGTAGACATATTGACCAAAATGGCACATTTTATACCATTCAAACACCACCCGTCAGGAACCGAAACAGCTGAGACATTCATAAAGGAGATTGTTCGGTTACATGGAGCCCCTCTTCAAGTGTTAATTTTGGAGATCCTCTGGCTGCCATCCTCAAACTAATGGACAAACCGAACGAGTGAATCAAAGTCTAGATCAATACTGTTTTACTTCTTACCTCCAATCAGACTGGTTCTCTTTGCTACCTATGGCTGAATTCGCACATAATAATATAAAAAATGCGTCCAAGAAACCTTGTTCTTTTTGTTATATGGCCACCTGATTTATGTAATCACCCACCTGATTTACCCATATCGATACCCTCGGTAATGGTACCCGAAGCAAAGAAAATATTAAGACTAATACAAAGAGCCATACAAATGGCAAAACATAACCTACCACTTGCTTAACAACGGTACAAGAACCAGGCAGATAAACAAAGATGTAAGAGCCATCCAGGTTACAAGGTATGGCTATGAGATTAGCTATTCCCTCTCTAAAGTTGGGACCCCGATTTATAGGTCAATATGCGATTACTCACCGTATCAATCCTGTTACGTACAGCTTGCTTTACCCCATCTCTCAAAGTCCATCAGGTTTTTCATTACTCATTACTCCAGTGATAACTAATCGATTGACAAAACGATCTTCACTACCTCTTCCACCCATCGCTGTCGAGGGACATCCAGAGTATGTTGTTCAGGACATCTTGGATTCACTCTTCAGGGGAGGCCGTCTGTACTATTTAATCGATTGGAAAGGTTATGAGCCTACAGATCGTTCCTGGGAACCAGCATCTTCAGTTCACGCACCTACTCTGGTCTGACGGTTTCACAGGAATCACCCTTCTAAACCTGGTCCTATTGGTTCCCGGAGGGTACTGTTCGGGAGGGGGTACTGTCATGAACCTAGTACTCCATGCTCCCAAACTGAAAAGCTGCTTTGCAAGGCATCCTCCCGTCCCCTGCTCGCCAATGCGGAAACGAGCAGTGTTTCTCCAGCATCACGCCCCCACAGCTGCCATCTGAGGTCAGCAGGAGGCACGTCCCTCTCTCACTGTAGTCCAGCTAAATGAAGGACGCGTTCTAGCGTTGCCATGGGAACGTGTCCCACTTACTGACATTATTTTGCTGCCAAATTTGAAAACATTTAAGCGTACAACTCTCATAAACCCTTGTTGAAGTATCAGTTAAAGTTGCCTCCTGTACCCAAGCGTTCTCTATTGTTTGACCCTTTGTTTACCAGACCCTGCTCCATGACTTTGTCTATTGATACTTGCAGCCTGCCTTGACCCTTTGCTTTGTTGACCTGACTCCTGATTTTCCCTAATTTACCTCGCTTGGATTTTTGGTGTGATTTGATTCCTGCTATTTGGAACCTACTCGCTTACCAGCACCCTGACATTACACTCGTGTCCCACATTGGCCAGGTGGATCAGATGAATTCTTCAGCTAGCAGGCATTTCGGATTCTTTCTGGGCTCACTCAGGGGTGTGGCTGCGTCGGCAGCGTTCTCTGCGGGCAGTTCTGCTGCTGACATTATGTCAGCAGCAGATTGGTCTTGCGAATCTACATTTTCGTCCTCATTCACATGCTTCTCTTGCTCTTCTGGCTAGGCATTAAAATTGCAAAATATGAAGCCTCCTGTCTTGCTATAAAATTAGGGATTAATCTAGCCGTGGTGTACAATTACAGTAATACATTACAGAACAGTACAGTAATACAATTACTGTATTCGATTAGAAGACGACCCTGATTATAAGACCACCCCCCAAAATCTGAATATTCATTTAGGAAAAATGAAAAAGCCTTTTTACTAGTAAACAATAATTCATGTTTTTTTTAATAAAAGCTATGATTGAGAAAAATATTGTTTTTATTTCCTTTTATTTGCCCCCCCCCCCAATTATGCACATCTGCCCCCAGGCTTGTCACTCTGCCCCAGAAATGTCTTATACCCCCCTATATGCCACTCTGCCTCCCTCATATGCCTTATACCCTCCTATATGTCACTCTGCCCCATGATATGCCTTTTAACCTCCTAGTTATAAGGGAGATAAAGGCTTCAGAAGAAAATGGAACATAATGGCTTGGAACCAAAATAGGACACTTGGTAGTTTTGTAGCAGTTGTGGCTACCATTTTAACAGCTCCAAAGCAGCTGCAGTGCCAATCCATAATGATAAAAAAGCTAGCCTTTGGCACTCCAGTTGTTGAGTACTCACTTTCTTATTATGCTTAACACACCAGACAGAGCATCTTGGAATAAGTAGTGTTACAGCTGGAGTATTAACTAATCCTAGCCATGAAACATGTTTGAAATAAACCACCTCGTGTCTGTAGCATGCAAACTGCATCTCTGTGTCTGTGAAAGAGCAGCTGCCAGAGTGGAGGGGTGAGGGCCAGCTAGAGGGAGAGGAATTGAGCAGGCCAAACCACTCTGACAGCAAGGGCTGTACAACATTAAATAAAAGCCTTTTTTTCTTGCTGCACTCCCGACTACCAGTTGTTTTCTGCCTCTATGTCTAGTTAACCTACTCTAAACAACTGACTGATAAATGATATCTACCTTCCTGGAATTAAGCTCAATAGTCAAGTGTATTTTCAACATTTTCTTTTATTGTTGGTGTTATTCTATGATTATTTTTAAACCAAATTAATTCCTCTCAAACACCTTTTTACTAACTTGAAATATAAACCCATTACACTTGATTAATTATAATTAATCTAAAATTGTTGTAAAATCTTTATGCAGAGATTTGCTTGTCACGGCTTTTAGCAGGTCAAGTATTTCTTTAGATAGTCTTCGGGATAACTGTACTTTGCCTGCAACACAAACAAAAGATTTGTGAAATTTAAGGATTTTTTATTTTGTTACCAAAATTTAAAATATTTATTTTATCCTGTCCAGTAATAAAGCCAAACATTGTATAGTCACCAATAATTTTCTCACACACATTCATCTGAAAATGGTACAGTCACATGGAATAATCATTCAGGCTTATCTCACGCACTTTCCATCTCTTTGCATGCTTTTTGTGTAATACAACTTTAGGGCAGGGCTGAAATGGCAAGGAGATTTCCTCGTGGGCCAGTTGGTCTGGGGGCTGGTGGAGCAGCACAGGGGCCTGACAGGCACCTAATGTTATTAACAAAGGCAGTGGTATAACAACCACAGTCGCAGGGTGTCACAACTGCAACCTGGGCCACCACTTGTCCATACGTGTGGGCCCACAGCTTTATCGCCCACCTCTGCTTTCACCGTGGAGGTAAAAGAGAGGTTGCTTACACAGTGTGCAAGTCCCACGGAGAAAGATGCATGAATGACTGGAGTTAATTCATTAAGTGTTTTAGCATGTGTCAAGACTTACCTGGTCGGGAATCCGCTCCTCGCCTCTACCACTCCTGCTTGCGGCAAGCAAGCAACTCATGACTTCCAGATCCACGCCTCCTGACTACTGGAGAGAGCATGTGACGCATAGAAGGGGGCGTGCCCGACCGGGAGACTGACAGGGGTAGCACCTGACTGGTAGACTGGAGGGCGAGGCTGTGGGGGCATGGCTTGTTGAAAAGTCTGGAATGCCTGTTCTCAAATACCCTAGTGGTCCATGTGTTTGGACTTTTTTGTCTGAGCTCTCTTATTCTTTGGCTTGCTGTGACTTCCTTCTATGTATTATGACCTTGGCTAGTACGACTACCCTCTCCGTGTTCAGACATGGCTTTTACGACTACCTTCTACGTGTACAGAATTTGGCTTGCCTTTGACATCTTATTTAGCAGATTCAGCCCTACTACAATTATCAACTGTTTTGCCATTTTTAAGTCAAAGACTGGTCTACTATATTACCTAACTCTGCCTGCCTTATCTGTCCCTTTAGGGTAGGGAGTGAGTGTTGAACTGCAGCAATGCTTCTTTCATGGTCTGAACATTTATGCCACTATTTGGGTGCTTGAACACAGCAATTAAGTTGAAGCAAATAGATGAATACCCCACTGTAATTACAAGGAGGACACTGAGTATCATATAAATTAAATAGCATACGATAGCGGGAGTGTTGCTTTAAAAATATTGGACACTGGAAACCCGCGATCGCGTTTTCCTCCACATGAGTGTGGAGACGAGCCTCGCTTGCTGCCCGATTGCTCCATTAAGAGCGATTGTGCAGTGTTAATCCCTTCAATGACACGATTGCATCATTAATTAAGTTAATATGTGTCCCCACAAGCTGGAGCATCAGCATTGAACAAGTTAAAAGGGTGCTTCCAGGTCGATTGCTGTTAGTTAAGTACCTGCAGCAGTTCAAAAGTGGGCTGATGATAATCAGATCACTCCTGGCCAATAGGAGTGATCTGATCATTATGGCAGCCCCTGGAAGAGAGAAGTGTCATTTAAGGTAATAATGACCCACACACACAAATTATTAATAAAGTTACTGATTATTTATCAGTCTCCCTGATCAATGTCAGTGGCCTAAACTTGTCACTTACAAGTGATCTGATATATAATATTAAAAAAACGTTTAAAAACTGAAATGCGCATGTTCCAGTGTTGACTGAGAAACGTGACTTATCCAAGCATGTGGGGTATTGCTGTACTTGGGGGGGGGGTATTACTGACCACAAATCAAAACATATTTTGTTCTTTCACATATCCACTCAGAAAAATAAAATTGCATGTGAAGTGGATGTGAAAAATGTTTTTTGTTAGACTCACTTAGTTTTTTTGTAAGACTGCTGGGTGCTGGTGTACATGGGCCAATATGGCCAATATCAGGCCAATATGCCCCTAACTAGATTCCCTGAGCTGTCTAGTTTTTGGAAATTTATAGTTTTAGGGGGTTAAAATGAAATATGGGACCTCTACTGTGTCTCAAATGAGACCTGGACTCGACAAACTGATCTGTCAAAATTCCATGTTTGAAAACTGTAATTACCGTATTGGCTCGAATGTAGGCCACACCCTAATTTTTAAGAAAAAAATATATTTAACCCCTTCGTGACAAAGGCTGATTTTATTTTTTGTACCCTTTGTGACAATTGCATTTTAACATTTATGCGCTGCTCGTGTTTAGCTGTAATTTTCTTATTTCTCGTTTACTGAACCCACACAAGTTATATATTGGGTTTTTTTCAGGACAAGAAGGGCTTTCTTTAGATGACATTGTTTTGATTGTATCATAGTATTTACTATTAAAAAAGAAAAAATATGGTAAAAAATTTAGAAAAATTTCTAATTTTAGTTGAAAAATCTTTTACTCATCTATAAAAGGAAATGAAAAATGAAAAAACCTGCTAAATAGATTCTACTATTTGTCCTGAATTCTACCACCAGTCTTTGTCAAACTTTGTGGTAGTCATTTTTTTTCCACACACATTTTACTTCAGGTATGAATTAACAGGGTCTGGTATATGTCACTATCATAAACCCCCCCAATATGTGTTCAGCACATCTGTTGAGTACAGTGATACCTCACATGAATGATTCTGCCTGGCTGTTTGGTGGCAAAAGGGCCACATTTGGGGCATGCGCATATTTCAGTGTTGAACTTTGGCATTTGGTGATCCACTGCCCATGCCCTATTTGGTACATCTTTGAGCCCGGCCATTTCAGTGTGCCAAATAAAACCATATATTTTTTTAAAACTAGACACCTCAGGGTATTTCAAATGCTAGTATTTTAACTCTTTCCATGCACTAATTCTACCACCAGCATTTTTTCAAATATGCAGTAGTATTTTTTGTGTTTATTTTTCCCCATGTATGTATGAATTTACAGCTCCTGGTATATGTGTTCAGCAACATCTCCTGAGTACAGTGATACCCCACATGCATGGGTTTGTCATTTTTTGGGGGAACTAAAAGGCCACATTTGGGACGTGTGCATTTTTCTAATTGGAAATTAGATGTGTGGCCATTCTAACCCCCCCCGTGTTAATTGGGACATTGTTGAACCCGACTAATTCAATTTACCCCATCAAATCATACATTTTTTAAAAATTAGACAGCCCATGGGCATTTAATATGCCAGTATTTTAAGTCTTTCCACGCGAGAATTGTTGTGCTAATGTTAGGACTTGCTCAGCAAATTTTTTTACATATATATTTAATTTATTTTTGCCTTTTTTTTTCTTTTTGGAACTTGAAGGTTCCCCTGCTGGTGACTTTTTTTATTTAACTATTTTTTTCTATTTTATTTTTTTATTTCTTTTTGCTAATCACACAGCCCGTCATGGGGCAAGTGTTTGCATTTCAGCAACACCATTGAAGTTTAGGAGGTGATCGTTGATCGCCTCCTAAACACTTTTAAAATGGGCCTCTGCCGCCATACAGTGTATGGCGGACGTTGATGCCCGAAATCGAGGCATTACAGCAACACCGTTTGGGTGCAGACAGCGAACGTAGATGGCTTTCTGCACCCATTTAAAGTCATGACAGTCATTAAGGGGTTAAAGAAAAAATACACATTAGTGGAAGGGTAAGTATTTTGTCTAATGAATGAGCAGGAATACATGCATTTTAACATTTTTAGTATCCATCAGTTTGTCAGCATATTATATATACAGACAAAAAATCAATAGCCATTTTAAGGTCCCCCCCTTAATCCATAATGCACCTTACAGATATGCCACTCTGCCCCCAGATATGCCACTCTGCCACTCTGCCACCTGAGATATTCTTTATGCCCCTAGAAGTGCCACTCTGCCCCCCTGATATCCCACTCTGCCGGCACTTCACGACGCACCAGCTAAAGGGCAACATCCTTCTCTCCTGCAGTTGTGGACGTCTGCGTGATGACCTCTGCTGCCGGAATTTCCGCCTATGGTGGAGCACCGGCAGCAGGGATAAATTAAAATGGAACAAAAACATGAACTGCGCATCCCTGCACAAAACCACAAATATAGGCCGCACCCCCACTTTAAAGACCTAAAGTGGGGGGAAGAAAGTACGGCCTTTATTCGGGCCAATAAGGTATTATTATCATCTTTTAATTATATACCTCCAACAATATACGCAGTGCACATTCAATTGTAATGCGCATGTTCCAGTTTTTTCAAAGTGCCTAAAAAACATGCCCTATGTCACGTTCTGCCCAGGCTGCGGAGCTGCATATCTGTCCTGCTTTAGTTTCTCTGCTTTGCTTTGCTCCGTTCCTGGATTTCCTTTTGCTTTGCTTTATTTTCCATTCCTTGCTTCTGCTCCAGCTCTTTGCTTCAGCTCTGCTTCCTTTATTAGGTGTGCCCCACCTGTGTGTTCTGTTTGTCTCAGTCTGCAGTCTAAGGTATGTCTCAGTGCTATGTGTTTGGTTTCCATGTTTGGTTTGTTTTGTATCTTTGTCAGCAGGGATTAGCGTTAGGACCCACCGTCATTGGAGTACTTTGGCGTAGTGGTGGGCTAAGCATACTATGGCCATATCATGTGACAAAATCTCCAATAGTTATCTTGTAGTCCTAGGCTAGTTTCTGTATTCATGTTTGTCTGTCTTTTATGTACCCTTGCCCTTCTTCCTTGAATCATCTGGTTCCTCTCTCCTCTCCCCATGTCCCAGTTAAGATTTCCTATCCTTGCTTAAAGGAAGAAGCGTCCGAGGGTTCCGGCTCCTCACTCTTCCCCTGTGTTCCTTGCCTTCTTCCCTGTCCTTTGTTGTGCCCTGTACCATGTATGTCTTGTCAGGTTATGTTTATTCCTTGTCTTGTGCCTGTTTATGCTTTGCCCTATTCATGTCATGTTTCTAGCCACTTCTCATGTATATCCTATATCATGTTTCTTGCCTGGTCTTCCTTTCCCTTGCTGTGTTATGTGTCTGCTATATTAACCCTTTGCTTAGCTTTCATTCTCCCAGCCTGCAGCATCCTGCTCGTGATCCATGTGATATGCTTCATGCCTGCTCCAGGGTGCCTGCAGGATTCGTTTTGTTCTGGACTACATCTGCTGCCATATCAGGGCGCTGGTGTTTGGCTGCACTACCCTAGGTGCTCAACGCCTGGGCGAGTGTGGTCTCCCTGCAACCAGGCCCTGCCCCAGACTCCACTGCTGCATCGTGACTCCTGTAAACTACATCGGGCGCGCTGGGTCCTTCCAGTCACCAGCTTGGACCCAGTCCGTGACACATGGCTGCATGCAAACGGCCAGGAGTTCGCGGAGTGGAGTTTGCAGCACCCGTCTGCCCTTCCAGTGGGCCTCCGTTCCCGTCTGCCCTTCCAGTGGGCCTCCGTTCCCGTCTGCCCTTCCAGTGGGCCTCCGTTCCCGTCTGCCCTTCCAGTGGGCCTCCGTTCCCGTCTGCCCTTCCAGTGGGCCTCCG
>VKOC01018156.1:0-16485 GCA_009364415.1 Spea multiplicata
TACCCCCTCCAACGGATTAGGTATTCCTCCACGTTGTTGATCAGGATTGGAGCAGGAGGACTTAGACAATTAGGAAAAGGGTTCGCAGTCCTTGGTTTCAGGAGGGAGATGAAAAACGGGGTGAAGTGCTAGGTAATTCGAGTTTCACAGCCAAACGCAATATGAGACGGGACGTACGGAATACCAATGTATTTCAGTCACAATTTCTTTGTGTGAGTGACAGGTGAGTCAAAGATGTCTAGTGGACAGCCAGACCTCATCACCCAGGCGATATACTCTTCTTCTTCAGTGTCTCGCATAGAATTTTATATCTCCTTGTGAGATTACCAATGTGTTCAGACACCGAGGAATAGGGGAGCTCGGAATGGAACTCGTAGTTGGCATAAAAGGGGGGCATGTAGATGGAGCGATAGATGTGGTTGTTGCAAGCGAACTCTGCCAAAGGTAAGTAGTGGTCCTAATAGTCTTGCAGATAGGTGGCGAAGCAGCGCAAGTACTGTTCCAATGTCTTTTTGGTACGTTCGGCCTGGCTGTTACTCTGGTGATAGAATGCTATGGATATGGACCACTATATGCGAAGCTGTTCACAGAAGGCTTTCCAGAAAGAAGAGGTGAATTGGGGTCCACTGTCAGAAACAATATTCTCTGGCAGACTGTGGAAGATCTCTCGTAGCTGTCTCGGTGGCGGAAGGGAGGTGATCGATGGGGAGAAAACGTGCCATCTTAGTGAAGCGGTCGACCCCCACCATTTAAGTGGTCTGCATATTGGAAGGAGGTAGGTCAGTGATGAAGTCTACAGAAATGGCGGTGCAGGGTAAGTACAGAATACTTGGGATCAATGCTCCATCGGGCATTATGATGCTGGACGGCAGCAAGGTCCCCAGATACTGTTTTCTGACTTCGATGCCGGCGGTCAGACATCTGACCGACCACATCGAAGAGGCCATATAAAGTTCTCCATCAGGTCATCCTTTGCACTCAGCCCACGTAGGGGGTCATCCTTTGCACCCAGCCCAGTAGGGGGTTGCTATTGTGGTCTGTAGGGAGGATGTTAAGCACGGGTGGCTCCCTAACTTCTGGCTGAAACCTGCTGGTTCTCAGATCCAGGTGCACAATTTGGGCCATAGAGGTCTCTGTCCTTTGCATCCTGACCCGATGGAGAGTAACACCACACATAAACCCCCTCCCAAAATGCCGTAACCCCAAATCTATGTCCGAGCTCCTCAGTCTTTAGAGTCTCTTGTACTTGGAGAAAGGTTGCACTCCGTACTGGGGCCCATAGTCTGTAGGAAGGAGGCTGGCACTCATGAGCCCATGGCCCAAATGCTTCCATGAAAGGGTACGGGTTCTACAGTCCTTGTACATGTGGCCTGGTCTGCCACAATACATGCAGAGGTTCAAAGCTCTGTGACGTTCTTTTTCAGCGGGCGAGAGAGGACCTCAAACTATGCCTCAGGGTATTCTGGTGAGTAGCTTTGTCATGGTCTTGGCTGCAGACCCCGACAGATTCATTGCGGTCTCTCCTCGTTTTCAGACACTTATTGATGAACTTGGCAAATTTCCTTAAAACTTGTATACGTCTGAATACACAAGTCTAATTTTTTACATATAGTGCATGTTTAAGTTTACTAATTTTTGTTTGTGGGGAAAGTTTATCAGACTCGACAATGCACTTTACAAGGCCAAGAAGTCATATTGATCTACTGAAAATAATGACTTTTCTGACTTAATGAATAAAAGACAGACACATAAACAGCTGGGAAGAAATTAAATCTTGGTTGGGTATAAGGGCAGAAGGGGGTGTAGAAGTGATGTGGAAAAAACACAGGAAACTGATAGTAAATAATGGGTCCCAGACAAGCAAGGAGCAGAAGGTACTAATGGTTGGGCTAAGTATGACAACATGACCACGTGAATAATAAAGGAAGTACACAAAACACACTGCGCCACACCACCAGCTGGCCGCCTATGGCTCTACATCATAATTTGGGTAACACTTATGTATATCCCTTAATTCTTCTTTATGTCTCCACATCAGTATATATTCTCTATATCTATGGCTGGTTCAGTAAAGATGTTGAAAGTGTGAAAAGTTATTGGTGTTAAAATTAAACAAAACTGCAATTTGTTTTTTTTGTGAGCTTGGTCCTTTGTGAATGACGTCTTTTTGCCTTGAGACTTTTAGTCACATAGAGAATAAATCCCAATGTATGAATATAGAACATTGAGTATTTATATGAGTCTCAGCTGCCTGGTTTAAGTCAGCTGAACGCAGATAAATACCCGATCCTGCAGAGCTGCTGCTGATCACCTGCACTGAGGAGGACAGGAGACGTTCCGATGGACGAGCATCTTTCACCAGCTATCTCTAATGGCTTTGCAATGCTTTCCTGTGTGTTCTTCATTAGAACGGCAGTCGGATTATCTGAGATTCAGAAAGCAGCACCTGGGTGCCATCTGAGTGTGAAAAGAACCATGTTTGAATATAAATATTCTCAGGAAGGAAACATCATCATTGGAGGACTTTTTACGGTCAATAATGATTTAAAGGAATTCGTTCATCGTAATGGGACACCTGAACTAATATTGTGTACGCAGTAAGTGTAAAGTTACATTTTAAAGGGTACCCAATAGTAATAATTTTTATCTACATGCCCATGTTTAAAATGCATTAATGCAGTTCCTTCTTTCTTTCTTTTCTCCCTATTTTCATTCTTCTGTTCGTTCTCCCCTCCTTCTTCACTAAACACCATTCTTTTTTGTCTCTTTCCGTACCCCTATTTCGTCTTTTACCTCTTTCTTCTGTCCCCTTTTCGTTCCCCCTCTCACTTCCTTTTTTTCCACTTTATCCTTCCACTTTATTTTCTTTTATATTATTTTTAAAAAGGTACCTCTCTGTATATTTTCTCTAGCCCTTCCTCTTTCTTTTTCCCTTTCATTTTTTCTTTTTTCTCTAGCCCTTCCTCTTTCTTTTTCCCTTTCATTTTTTCTTTTTTCCTACTCTCTCCTTTCCCTTTCTTCCTTCTTTTTCCCTATTTCCCTTCTCTAACTCTCTCCCTTTATTTTTTCTTTGTTCCCATTCACTCTTTATCTGTTATTCCTTCCTCTCCATCTTTTTCTTTTTGTTTGTTTCTGTTTCATTCTTTTTTCTTTCGTTCATTGTCACCTCTTTTCCACCCTTTTTCCTTTCTTCCAATTTGTTCCTTTTTTCCTCTTTTATTCCTTTTCTTTCTACTCCATCCTCTTTCTTTTTTATTACTCCTTGTTTTTTCCTATTCTTTCTTTCTTTTTCTCTTTTTTATATCATTCCTCTATTTCTTTCCTTCTACTTTTTATTTTTTGTTTCATGATATTTAATGATAATAGTTTAATAAATATCTATAAAATAGTAATTCATTTAAAAAAGCTATCCAATTTATGAACTTTTTTTTACTCTCCTCAAAACTAAGGTGCATAATGGTTCTGAAGTGGTGGAATATACCGTACATAAGATCCTTTATTTTCTTGTTGCCTCTCTTTATCCATTTTTTATTAATTCTTTCTTCCTCCTTCCTCTCTGTCATTTTTTATATCTCATTTTTATTTCTTCCCTTTTTTCTCTATTCCACTCTGACTTCCTTTCTTTCTTTGTCTTTTCCCTTCTACCTTGTTTCCTCCATTCTAGCCTCACATACTGTACCATGTGTGTGTGTGTGTGTGTGTGAGGCACAGAAGGGATGAAAAAAAAGAAAAGAAAATCAGGGCCAAGCTCTGTTTCTATGTCCTCACGCATAAAGTGAGATCAGGTGAAGAAAAGGGGAAGGCCAAGAGTGGAGGGGAAGGTGAGAAGCAGAGGACATTATCAACTTAAACAAACTAATATTTTCCAAATGCCATAACTCCACAGTATTGATACCGCACAATACAGAAAGCTTCTGGCTTTTAAATTTGCAATTGATGAGATTAACCGAAACCAAAACATTTTACCCAACATCACCCTGGGTTACCATGTGTACGATTCTTGTGGAAATTCACAAAAAGCTATAAAAGGTGTTTTCCAAATATTGTGTGGAAGAGAGAACGGAATTCCCAATTATTCCTGTCAGGAACGGGGTAGAATTGCTGGATTTATTGGAGATCAACAATTCATCACGAGCCTACCGATGGCACAGGTTCTCAGTGTGTATGGATACACTCAGGTAGGTGGCAGCCATTAGCTAAATGGAATACATTATCTTCGTATTATGAACTAGCGAGACACCGTTTGTTTTCCCAGACTAAATAAAAAGTTACCTCAAATTGGAAGTATCTTGTCACTCCCTCATGGTAATTTGTTTTTCATTTTTTTGTCGAGCTTGACTGAAACGCACAAAATTTGCTACAAGCAACCATTTGCAAGATTCAAAAGTTGAGTAAAACCATCCAGTGATATTCAATCACCGCCTAGACATGATACATTTTCGAGAAGGTGATTTTTGAGAAATTGGATTTTTAGGTTGGTAAATGTAGGTGTCAGCTATCCCACAGCCTCCCAAACATGGTGTCTGAGCAGGGAAAGACACCCCAATATAGTATGAGTGACATCAATGACGTCCTCCAGGTCTCAAATAAAGGGAGTTAGGGCCAAGCCTACGGTCACTGATGGGTGCAAAAAATGTTTTGGTACCACCAGGTTGGTGTGACATTATTTCTATTGCCTCCCATTAACAAACATTACTCTCTCTAACCACACCTATTTTCTATTCCACCTCTTTTTAACATGTAACATGTCACAACCAGGCCAGGTTGGCCTCCCAAGGAGTTCATCAGTGATAGGTTTGCCCCCCAACAGCATAATACTAAATGTCAGTAACATCTGGTGCTGAGACTTTAAAGAAGCTGCTAAGCAAGAGGGGAAATGTCATAGTGGGATTTTAGGGCCCAAGGGACGTGCAGAAAATTGTACCCCCCCCAATTTATAACTATTTCAAATGTTATAAATTGATTTGAATGTAACTCAGTGGATAAGTATTTGACCCCATTTGCAAAACATGACTTAGTAGTTGGTGGCAAAACCCTTGCTGGCAATCAACAGGCGTTTCTTGTAGTTGGTCGCCAGGTTTGCATACACCTCAGGCGCCATTTTGTCTCACTCCTCTTTGCAGATCCTCTCTAAGTTCATTCAGCCCCCTCCACAGATTTTCTAGGGATAAAGGTCTGGAGGCTGGCTAGGCCACTCCAGGACCTTAATGTGCTTCTTCTTGAGCCACTCCTTTGTTGCCTTGACCATGTGTTTTGGGTTATTGTCATGCTGGAATACCCATCCACAACCCATTTTTTATGCCTTGGCTGAAGGAAGAAGATTCTCATCCAAGATTTGATGGTACATGGCTCCATCCATTGTCATTTTGATGCAGTGAAGTAGTCCTTTCCCCTTAGCTTAACAACCCCAAAGCATAATGTTTCCACGTCCATGTTTGATGGTGGGGATGGTGTTCTTGGGCTCTTCCTCCAAACACGGCCAGTTGAGTTGCCAAATAACTTGATTTTGGTCTCATTTGACCACAAAATTTTCACCCAGTTCACATTTTACTGATTGAAAGGGGATCAAATAATTATTACACAAAGTAAAATGCAAATCAATTTAAAACTTTTGTTGTTATTCTGTCTCTCACTCTTGAAATAAACCTACCATTAAAATTATAGACTGATCATGTCAGTGGGCAAATGTACAAAACCATCAAGGCATCAAAATTTTTTTTCCTTCAACGTATGCTACTCTGCCCCTAGATACGCCACTCTGCTCCTCAGATATGCCACTCTAGACTTACCAATGCATCCCCAGACTTGCCCCCAGAGTTCCTGGTGTCTGGTGAAGGCAGCCAGTGGACGTCTGAGGGATGCGTGTAGACAACCTCTGCTGCTTCACGCCACTTAACTCCAAGGCCTCTATGAGGAAGTGCCGGAAGGTCATGTTACGTCGGTGCTTAAGAAGCCCCAACGGAAGTGCCGGCAGCAGCGGGGTTTTCTGGATCCCAACCTTGCTGCCTGCCCACAGCAGGACTAATTAAAAAAGAAAAGAAAAAACACCTGCCCGGTGTCCGGAACTGCATGTCCCGGACATCAGACGTTACAAATTGCGCATCCCTACCCTAAACCCCGATTATAGGCCACACCCCCATTTTAAAGACAAAGTGTGGGGGGGTGCGGCCAATAAAGTAAGTTACTGCGGCCAATAAATTGTTATTTATATGAACAAATCTTTACCCCTTATGCTTCAAGAAAGTAGGTTCTGGCTTATGTAACAGTGCAGACAGAAAAAAAGTCACCTCTTACCGGCGAGTCCCCCCCGAGGGGATGCCCCTGGTGGTGCTTCCCGTGGAATCGTATGGTGCTGCTTCCCGTCAGGTGTCGCGCTCCATGCCATCCTCTTCTGCTGTGCTGTCGGTTCTCTCCGCTGGGGGTTTGCTGCGGGGGTCCTGGAGGGGCTCCGGTCCTATCCCCTGTGCTGCAGGTCTGCTGGGAGCGAATGCGCGCTGTAATGAATACTCACAAACTCCAGGTGACATCACATTCTAGGTGCAGGCTTCACTCAATCTTGTTTTGATTGGCCAATCCTCAGCTCAGCTGTTTGGCACCATATTTAAATCCCCTGCTCAGTTTATTCTTAGCTGTTGAGTGATACACAATACATAACTATACTCTTTGTTGTTACTTGCTGATATTGTCGTTTCCTGACTCCTGCTAATTTATGGACTACCCTCTCTGATTGCTGCCTGGATTGACTTTGGATTGTTTATTGGACTTTGTCTGTTTTGCCGCCTGCATCGACCTCGGACGGTGACCTTTTTATTCCACTGGCCTTTTCCCTCTGTTAATGAAAGTCCCGTGGCCACCCACACCTTTCTGCATGTAGGATTCCTCTCTCTGAACTTTCCAAAACCAGTGTCGGACTGAAAATTTTCTATGGTTTGTTAGTAAAAATGGTAAAACGCTTCTATTTATCTGCCTAGATAAGCTACGGGACATCTGACCCACAGCTCAGTGACAGAGTATCTTATCCTTACTTCTTACGAACTCTTCAAGATGAGCAGACTCGTTACGAAGGAATTTTAATCTTCTTGGAACATTTTGATTGGAATTGGGTTGGAATAATCATCTCAGGTGATGAACGTGGAGAGAGGGAGCTCAGTGAGTTGAGCCGCGTGATCACCAGCCACGGGATCTGCATTGAGTTTATCATTACAATGTCAAATGATCTAAAGGATTTTGCTATTATCAAGAAAGCAAGGAGCCAAGTTGTAATCGCTTGTGGCACATGCTCTTTGGGCTGTATGAAAACTTTAGAAAGATCTATCTCAATTTTACAAAATATTACATTTATCCTTCCAGATTCATGGATATCTGTATTTCATTATAGTTTAAGCGCCATGAGAACATTAAATGGAAGTATAAGCTTCGCACCTCAACGAGTTTACATGCAAGACCTGGAAATGTTTATTGACAACGTCCATCCATCGAACAGCCCAAATGATCCATTTATTGAAGACATATGGCTGAAATATTTCAAATGTTTTACAAGAAACATAAGAAAGTATATATTTTTAATGTATTTGTATAAATTAACTCCGGTTAAGTGCACGGGGGAAGAGCGCTTTATAGATACTGGGAATTACTCGGGGGGAGGTAACAATTATCTTGTGTACACGGCGGTCTATGCCCTGGCGCATGCTTTACGGAATATGCATCTGTCCCTGAACATGACTGCTATGGATATAAATCAAGAAAAAATTGACTACAAAAGCAAGGTGAATATTGAACCTATTCTTGAAGTGATTTTTTAAAAGTGAAAGAAAACGTCTGAAATACTGAACCCAAAAGGCCCTTGCTAGGCAAAATAGAACCCAAGCATATGGAGCCCCTAGAAAAATAGGAAAGGGCAGACTTGTAGGCCTAGGTCCAAAGAGGCTTTTGGCCAAGCTAGACATGGGCACTCGGGATATATTTATCCAGGTCTGTGTCCTGCCAAAGTGTACACAGAAGAACAGAGCACTGTGTAGTCTCTTGCATGGATCCAACAAAAGACTATAAACTAAAAATTATTTCATCAAGAGAAATTAAGACCAGCTTTCAATATGAGGGGGAGCCAAGTTCTTCCCAATTACTGGCAGAAGAATGTTTTTAGTTTAATTGGGTTCACATCTTCTTAATTGGGATCACAATTTGTTTCTTTGTGTCTTAAAGATTTATTTGGTCTGGCAAAATTCTCCATATTTACTAATTTATTTTTTTTGCTTAACTTTTTTAAGCTCTACAGCTATGTACGTAAAGTGCGTTACACAGACCAGTTTGGGATGGAAAAATTCTTCAATGAGAGAGGAGAGATCCCCAGTGTCTACAGTCTGACCAATTGGAAATTAGTAAAAAAACTAAGAAATGTTGAATTAGAGAAACGTGTTATTGGGAAGGTGTATAAAGCTCCTTCTGACATCTGGCACTTCCATATCTTTGAAAGAAAAATCATTTGGAAAAATGGCAAAGTAAGTTACACTTCATATTGTTTCCCACAGGTTTTGTCATATAATCGGTCATTGAAGAGTAGGGTGACAACATGCATGCATGTTCCGGTCAGTGTCACGTGACATGGGTATGTCACCATATTAACACAAGTATTACTGGCTGTGACAGTCATGTTGGATTGGTGGTGGAAGGGAGGTTTGTTTCTCCTAGATTCCTTTCCTATGTGAAGTAACACCTGAGTCTTCCACCTGCTAGGTGATTAATTAAATGAATGAGAGGGTGGATATAAAAGGAAAGCCAGGAGGGCAGGTAGCTCTCTCTGACTGAGGACACAGAAAGCCTGACTGTGGGAGAGACATGTGAGTAAAGTGAGTAAAGTGAGTAAAGGTTGCTGGACATATTATGTTAAGTTGGCAGAGAGAAGCTCTCCAGCTGGTAGTGAGGGACATCCTATGTATAGTAAGTGCCGGACAGGCAAGGTATTTCTTTTGTTACGGTTATATTTCTTTTGTCTTTGCAACCTTTCTAATAAACCTGACCCTGTGTCAGATTGCACAAATTTACTGCTGTTTGCCTGATTTGAATGAAGACATCGCTTGTCCCTTGACCTCAGCGAGGGGCGATCCCAGACCTACCTCACATGGCATACACAACTAGTTCCAGAATTCTGTTGCCCAGGATAGTGTCATGTTGTAACATAAATGTGTTAAATATGTTAGTGTTAAATATTTGACGTAAAACATGCATAGCTACCAACTGTCCCAAGTATCATAACAGCTACAGAGAGATCAAGCACATCAGATCCATTTGGGGATGTCCTGGAAGCTGGGGACTACTGACTGCATCTCTTTATATCATCTACAAATGGCAGTTCCAAGCAGGGTAATACAACATTAGTGACAAGGACTTAAATAGGTGTATTTGTTGGGAAAGACAATGGCCATTATAGACAGACATTTAGAGCTCTATATACTACAAGCAGGAGCACATGATACAGGGAGGGAACCCCCAGACATTGAGGCAGCTCCATAGTCCAAGTGACATTAAAAACAGCTGGGGTTATAAAGAAGGAATCCCCAGGCATCTCCAGATATTCAAAGCTGCTGTCTTAGATCAGAAAGGAGATGGACTCACTAAAATGAATCTTACCCTCAAACATGCTTTCAAAACAAACCAAATAAAGTAGTGAACTCAGTGGTGTAAACATACAATTTAGATTTGAACCTGGCATAACTGAGTAACTTGGATCTAGAAGTGTGTTGAGACCAGCATTAGAACGATATAAACTGTGGAGATTAGCCCCTTCGTGACCATATGGATGTGATGGTAGGTCATTCAAAGCTGTGCTAAGAAGCTCATCAGGACAGAATGTCCATTGACAGCTTAGACACCGATATGCTTTATGCCGTTACATAGAGAATGCCTCCCAATGGGAAATTGGAGAGAAGAGAGTGAGAGACAGGATGTCTTCCACTTTAATGAAAAAAGCAATAAAAATAAAATAAGTAAAAAATAAGCAATACAGAGAACATGAAGAGAGAGGTTTTTAGGGAACGTTTGAAGGAGAGTAGAGTTGGTAGCATGGGGAAGAGCGTTGCAGAGGGTTGGTGCTGCGCAAGAGAAGTCCTGTAGGCGGGCATGGGAGGAGGTGATGAGTGAAGATGCAAGGAGCAGGTCATTGTTGGCTCTTAGAGGGCGGGCTGGTGTATATTTGCTTTTGAGGACAGAATGGAGGGGGGATAGTCGGGAGAGAGGGAGGTCGGTAAGTAGTCTAGACGGGAGATTACTAGGGAGTGGCTTAGTAGTTTTGCGGTGCTGGAATGGGCGAATTTTGGAAATGTTGGTTGTGGCAGGATTTAGAGAGTGATTTGATGTGAGGGATAAAAGATAGGTTAGAGACTAGGGTCGCTCCGTGGCAGCGGACTTTGTGAATGAGAGATAGTGGTACCGTTGATAGCTATAGAAAGATCAGAAAGGGGAATAGAGTTCGATGGAGGGATTAGAAGGAGCTCAGTCTTAGACATGTTTATCTTGAGGTGGTGGGAGAGGCCATCCAGGAAGAGATGCCAGAAAAGCAGCTGCTGATCTGAGAGAGCACAGATGCAGAGAGATTGGGGTGGAGAGATAGATTTGTGTGTCCCCTGCATAGAGGTGGTTTTTGAAGCCAAAGCTGTCGATAAGTTTTCCAAGTGAGGGGATGATCGCGGAAAGATCGAGGAGGAACGGGGAATAGATGCACTGGAATGTTGTTGCGGATGGATTATGTTTTTTTGGAAATAGTTTACAAGATCTTGTCCACTAAAGGCAGATGAGGGAGGTGGTGTGGGTGGGGTGAGAAGAGAGTGGAAGGTGGAGAAAAGTCATTTGAGGTTGGAGGAAAGAGATGAAATGAGGGAAGAAAAGTATATTTGTTTAGCTAGCTGAAGGGCAGATGTGTAAGCGTGGAGGATGAACCTGTAGTGGTTGTAGTCAGCTTTGGAGCGAGATTTCCTTCAGACACGCTCAGCAGTGCGGGAGCACTTTTGTAAATAGCGCATCTGCCTTGAGTGCCAGGGCTGAAGTTGACAACATGGAGCTTTGCAAAGTTGAGGGGGAGCAAGTGAGTCAAGTGCAGTTGATAGAGTGTTGATATAGTGTGCTGTGGCAAGGTCAGGGCAGGTTATAGTAGAAGTCTTGGAAATACCAAGTAGAATTAGATTAGAAAATGAGAGGATCAACATTGCGCAGATTTCTACAGGTGCGGAGGTGTGGAGGTGTGGAGGAGGGGAAAGAGGTTTAGTGTGAGATTGTAGATGAGGAGATGGTGATCGACAGGTGAACTCCGATATTGAGCAAAGATTAGAAAATGCCAGGTCAATACAGTATGCGTCACCAAGGTTTATGGTTGGGATGTTTGGAGAGAGAAGTGGGACAACCAGGCAGCAAAGTTATCCAAGAACTGTCAGGTAGGTCCAGGAGGGTGATATATGACTGCCACTCTGAGAGAGAGGGGAAAACAGTCGTATGGAGTGAACTTCGAAGGAGGAGAATGACAGAGAGGGGAGGCCGGTGTTGATAGAACCAGGAGAGGGAGAACAGGATTCCAACACCGCCTCCATGAGTCTCTTCTGGCCTAGGAGTGTGGCTAAAGTGGAGGCCACCATATGTGGGAGTGACAGCGAGAGAATGTAGGAGTAGGGTAGTTTTGGTAGCGGTAGGAGTAAAAGGGGAAAGGTTTCTAAGGAAACATAGGAGATCATTCGAAGCAAGCATAGGTGATGGGAGGAGGGAGGGTGAGATAAGGATGGTGTGGGGATCATTATGGGGCTCGGTGCAATAGGATATGGTGATTAGTTTTGGCAAAGAGGTGATGAGAAGGAGCAAGATAGACAGTGTGAACATGTTGTATCAGTGTGATTAGTGTGGGTTACCTGTTAGTGTTTGCAGTCCCTACCTCCAGTTTCTAACGCCAGGTGATAACTCCTGCTTGCCACTTAGAAAAACTTCAGAGGCACCTACTGTGTATATTATTAATATTAATGATTTTCGTTAATATTGATATTAAAAAGGAAAGTCAAATTGCAAACATTTTTATTTTGGTATAGTTTTTTCATACTAGCACATTAATATTTTTGTGTGTTTCAAATGAAAGCCCTATTTTGTCTTTTGCAACAAAGATGAAGTATAATTTGTATGCCTATCTCGATTAAACCAACATACTGGTACTTAAAACCATCTGCATGGAAGGGATTAAATATGACAAGTGCTTGATCTCCCCTTTGAGCTCTCTATACAAGACCATTCATAGTTAAGTTAACTGGGGACAAGAGCAAGGAGGGGGTGAGTTTTATGAACACATTATTGTTACTACTTTTTGCTATTATTATTTCTTTCCCAGGTTCCAAAGGCTCGATGTAATGACTATTGTCTTCCAGGATCCAGAAAAGCCCCTGGTAGAGGGTATCGCACTTGCTGCTACCGCTGTGTCCCATGTTCAGAGGGGGAAGTGTCCAATGAGATAGGTAGGAATGTGTAAGAATGGGGTTTCCTGCAAAGTGATTCTAGAAGCCAGGAGAGCAAATTCTAATCAACAACAATATGAAGACACTAGACGGGTATAGATAAAAGTATATATGAAAGTTAAGCATAAAATACAGTGCTTTCAAACTGAAATTCATACAAATCTTAACAAACCCAAATTACGTCTGAAAACTAGGAGGGTGTCTCGCCTAGTGAGATTTGGAGACGCTGGTGCTAGGTTTGACCACTAGGAAGAGGGCTCTGCGCTTGCAGACTCGGTCTCAACATGGGGTCACGTGATGTAACGTAACCCGAAACGCTCTTGTCTGCCTGCACTGATTCAAAATAGTTTAGAAAGGGCCCTTCTGCACTGGTCCAGGTTGGAAGGGTCCTTTCTGAAGGACTTTGAATCAGTAAGAAGAGACGGGAACATGGGGTTGCAGAGGTCAAACCGCTGCGACCCCTGTAGTTACGCCAGTGGCTGCACTATTCTCTTCATTACAACAGACACTTTCTGCAGCCTGGGATTTATGGGTTGTTCAACCTGAGGACATATTATATATTATAATATTCTCTGCATTCATTCTATTTTTAAGGCACCTCAATAAAATATTAGGTTTATTTATTGACTTATAATTCAATTTATCTTTTCTGCGAATCCCACAATATCAAATCAAAATAATTCCAAATATAAATGATATACTATTAGAAATATACTTAGCCTATAGATACATACTTGCCCTTCCTTAGCAGTTGGTGAAGATGGAATGGTAAATAAAGCCTGTGTTTGCATATTTCCATCCAACTGGCGCCACACTCTGTAGACATCAACACACCCATGCAGATAAAATAGCAATAACTCCATCACTAAAGATGTCGCTGTATTTGTTGGACACACAGCATTGTGGCCATACAAATGGCTCCTTTTCTTTTTTTTTATCCCATTTGTCCCAATTCTAGTTATGAAGTCATTCCATTTATCCTGTTGGATGCTGCGTCACTCTTACTTTTCTTATTACTTTCTGTATTTTATTTTCAATCTCCAAGATACCTGAAAGAGGTGAAGCCCAAGTCGGCACCCCCTCCTCCTATTGGACCCCGAATAACAGAAACCGCACGAATACTTAATTTAACAATTTTATTAAACTCAGCGAATAAATAAGGTTACGACATGTATCTCTGCACTGTGACATGTCACTTAAATAAGCAACTGTAATATAAATATATAAAAATGCAAATAACTGGAAACATTTTAACATTTAGTAAGCTTCATTAGCGTGAGTTGGCAGCTGAGCCATCCCATTGCATTGAACAAACAAAATAACATAAGCATAAAATAACCAACTAACTGCAACACCACCACCGGCTGGCATAGGCGTTCCAATAATATCCCCAACCAGCGCCCCATGCATGGCAGCCCAAATAAAAAAAAAACAGAATTATGAGGGCACCAGCCCCAGGAGTGTCCTGCACCCCACAATTAAATCCACCAATATGGGTCCCCATAGCCAGAGAATGCAACCTCCTTTGCCCACCACCACTAGCCCACCACCTCTCCAAGCCAGACTGAACATCGAGCAACCAAATTTACAGCCTCACATTCAAAAGATGAACCCTGTCTTGTATAAACAGACCCGCAGGATCCCCTTCCAACTCACTAGGCTTAACAATAACAGTACAAACCAAGCCATGCAAACAGAGTCCGCAAGCCAAAGTTGCTGGAAGTCGGCCTTCATATTAGCTATAAGAATCTGGATGGGAACATGCACAAGTCACTACCCCCAATGTGCAGCAATAGGATCTGGGGCACCATGAGCACCTGGACATGACAAGACAGCTTCCATGCCACTCTATCCCACCTCATACCTTGCAAACCGAGCCCCTATTTCACCACCTTATTGGCAGAAAAAAACAAGCCCATCTCGCTGACCAATACACAAAGAAGGCACTTTATCCTTCCTCCCCATAGAGACGTTTGACAAGCCTACTAAGGGGGGGGGTTAGTAAAAAGTAGGATGAGACGTTATCTCCTCATTCTTCAGATTTTTACTAACTGGCTGCCTGCGATCATTAACCAGTGTCATTCATCAGAAGGTGCCTGAGGATTGCTCTGGCCTGTTCTGTTATATGGATAGCATCATGAAAGCCTATAGGACCTCTGGGGGTCAGCCGTGGCTGTGCTATGATGAAAAATGTTGTCATTGTATGGCGGTCCTGTCAGGTCTCCGCTGGGACCATAAAGAAATGAAGCTATGGTGGCGCATTATGGCTCCAGGGAGACCACCCATCCAGCCTTTTCAATGGGCTGCGGGTGCTTCCGGTACCTCGGGAGCCCCGGCTAGGATCCAAAATTGGAGTCTCCAAACACAAAGTTAGGGACAATGAACATCATTAGGTCATATGAAACCTGTAAGCCAGCAATTCATCAGCAGTTTGGGGTTTAAACATCCCAGAGTTGCCCTTTCTTAACCCAATAACATAAATCTACCTGTAAAGCCTACCTGGCCTAGGAGAGAAGGAACCTTGTGCAGGGAGGCCGGACCATGCACTTCCCACTAGCTAGTAGGTTGTTGGCAGACTGCTAGTAGTGAGTAGAGCATGGAACGGGAGATCCATGCTCTACTCTACAACAGCAGACCGGTGGTTAACGTAGACTCTGGGTAGGTAGACGGACTCAGGAACGGCAGACAAGGAGTTAACGTAGACTCTGGGTAGGTAGATGGACTCAGGAACAGCAGACCAAGGGTTAATGTAGACTCTGGGTTGGTAGACAGACTCAGGAACATCAGACAAAGAGTTAACGTAGACTCTGGGTTGGTAGATGGACTCAGGAACAGCAGACAAAGGGTTAATGTAGACTCTGGGTCGGTAGACGGACTCAGGAACAGCAGACAAGCAGTTAACGTAGACTCTGGGTTGGTAGACGGACTCAGGGACAGCAGACAAGCAGTTAACGTAGACTCTGGGTAGGTAGACGGATAACACGAACCCCACAGAAGACTGAAGGTTAATACGGAGCAGCAGAGCAGAATGCCAGGGGTAAGACGTAGCCGAAGTTGAGAAATCCAAACAAAGAGAACAGGGACGGAGAATAAGGGTCAAGGTGTAGAGCGGATCAGGAACAGGCAGGAAAGGGTTAACTGGAATTTTAAGGGAGGCAGGGAGCGAACCGCTTAGGAAAGGTGCCAGTTGTTTAAGTAGTCCCGGAAGCCCCCTGATACCTGCCCAATTTCCGGGACGTGGTCCCTTTTAGAGAACCGGCTTTCGCCGGTGACATTTTGTGACATTACCTCTCACATCACAGCAGGCTAGGAGAGACAGGAAATTGTTTGGTGAATATACAAAACATGCAGAATGCCCGGCTTGTGAGTGTATTTAAGTGCATTCAAAGATTCTAGCTATAGAACTTGTGTGTGGATTCTTCCGTCATTCATACCTTCCTGCAAGGTTCTGCCCTAATGTTCTCTCATGTTCTACAGACAGCGATAACTGCCAGAAGTGTCCTGATAACAAATGGCCAGACCAGAAAAGAATGAAGTGTATTCCAAAGAAATATGACTTCTTGTCGTACGAAGATGATATAATGGCTCCAATCCTTTCCGTTTTTTCTGCATTATTTTCAGTAATAACAAGTTTTTCACTGGGAATCTTTATCGCTTTTCGGGACACCCCCATTGTCAGAGCCAATAACCGGAACCTCAGCTTCCTCCTCCTGGTGTCCCTCATGCTGAGCTTCCTCTGTGTGTTTCTGTTCCTCGGTCGCCCTGTGGATATAACCTGCAAGCTTCGTCAAACTGCTTTTGGGGTCATCTTCTCAGTCGCTATGTCTTCTTTGTTGGCCAAGACCATCATGGTTTTCATAGCTTTCAAAGCTACCAAACCCGGCAGCTCCTGGAGAAAATGGATGAAGGTCAAAGTGTCAAATTCTGTTGTTCTGGCATGCTCCTCTATCCAGATTTTGATTAATGTTGTGTGGTTGTCAATTTCTCCCCCCTTTCAGGAGCTGGA
>VKOC01018158.1:0-61888 GCA_009364415.1 Spea multiplicata
TTTGTATTATTTGTAATAAAATACGATTACTGTTAATGTGCACTAAAAGGCCCAAATCTACCTCTCCTCGACTTCAGAAACTTCTCAGTCATTCCTGTGAAATTTATTTTTTTAACGATAAACTTAAAAGGAAGAGAAACGTCAAAAGCGTATTCTGGAGAGACATTAATATCCTGTTCATATCTTTTCTAAACTTTTTTTTTCTCTGTCTCTTTTTTTTTGGTTTATTTTTTTTAACAGATGTCTAGTTTCATGAGTAATATGATGCTAAAAAATATTTGTGTTATTTAATTGTAATAAATTAACAAATAAATCAGAAATCCGCGAGATTCCTGACCTTTTTTTTGTTTTTTTTTTTAATGTTTAACTATTGAACTTCTGGTTTGTCAATATCCTGAATGCAGAGGGAAAAACACAGACAAAGCGACTGATCGGAATACAAAATAAAGCTTCAAGGGCCTCCGGTCGTCCTCCTGCCTTACTGCCACATCCGTAACCATGGAAACAGTGCCACTTAGGCTCACAAGTATAAGATGCACTGGTGACTTCCCTAAAACTTAGTTACTGTTTACTAAGAGTCCAAGCAAGATAGAAACAAAGTTACTGTAATCGAGGAAAAGATTCAGGAGCCATATGCCTATCCCATGCATGTTTCAATCCCCTCACTGTATTCGCCTCTGCCATCTCTGCTGGGAGGCTGCTCCACTTACCTACTACTCTATGCACAGTGCAGATAAGAACTGTCAGCAACCAATCAAAATTTGAATTTGGCAACTGCTAGTGGATCACTCTTATTTTTTTTCGATCCCTTGACTATTAATTAACTAATAATTCTGATTAAAACTCTCATTACATTCTCTATCATTCAGAAAATATTTTAATATCGAAATGAAGAATGGTAAAAAAAAAAAAAAAAATAATTCTTTTGCAAGAATATGGTCAGACCCCCCCTACAAATAAATTATCTGCATTTTTTAGCCTCAGAATATTACTGTGTGATTTAGAATTAATCTCCTAAATTGTAAAATTAAACAGTGTCTGCCTCGTTGCATATTATGCGTCATTATATGAATATTAATGTGTATAAATATCTCATGTACACACGTGTTATGCCGTGTATAAAGGTCAGACGTGTGTTTGTATATGTTACTAAAAGAACAATATTTACATTTTAATGATTTTTATTTTTAGACAGTATTATATATTAAATTTAAATATTTTTATTTATATTAAACATTACATTTAATACATTTTAAAGGCAAATATAACCTTAATCAGTCGTTGGTCTCGTCTTAGATTCAGTAGCCATATGCCTGTCCTATGCATGTTTAAATTCCGTCATTGTTTTAACTTCTACCACTTCTGCCAGGAGGCTGTTCCGCTTATCTACCTCCCTCTCGGTAAACTGAAACTTTCTTTACGTTTTCCTCTGGGAGTGAGGCGGTGACTACAAATAAATGAAGAATGTGAATGCGACCTGAATGTGACACAAGGTGGCCCCCTAAATGTGACCCGGGTGAATGGGACTAAATAGATGTGGATAAGCTTGAGAATCTCAGGGACTTTTGAAAGGGTTAATCCACAGCATAGCGAATGGGCAATACATGAGAAAATAAAAATCCGCACATTTGACTTTCTAATCCTCTCTCGGAAGGGGGTGGCAGTGGGGGGGGGAGAGAAGGTTTTGTGATGCAGTTCATTGTTAATGGATTTAAGGAGGTCCACAAAAGGCCGGTCGTCCAGAAGATGAATCGGAAAAACCGAGTGCCGGTCCCATTGATAAAAAAAAACAGCAGGATGCGGACATCTTGGTCTCTCCTTTACGTCGCACTCCAAATGCGAAATCCCAGTCACTGCAGGTCTTCGGAGCAGATAAAGGGTTAAAGACTCGGCCGGAATCAATGAAAGAGCCCATTCAGTTTATTCCGGCTGAATGTCCGACTGCTCCTTTTGTTAACCATGTGCTTGCTGGGCTTTGTTTGTGACTCACGGAAACCTTACACAAAGGACCGACACTTGCCCCCCCCCATCCCCCGTTCCCCCCTGCTGTGTGAGGTGTCGGGATTTGCAGATTTCCGTTGATACGGTCTGCGTTACATTGTAAATATGTCCTGTAAAATTGTTTGTATTATAATGTTACAATGCGGATGCTGGCAGTCAGATGCCCCTGGAGGCATCTCCAGGCAGATGTCTGCACAACTTGTTACATTCTATTGTATCTGTTTGCTTCCCTGGTAAATGCCAAGATTCTGAAGTATTATTATTTGAGATCACTTATGGCAGAAATGTAATATTTTTCCAAATGCCTTTTTGAGAGGAATAGTCTCTCTTTGTTCCCTGATGTCCCTCTTATCCTCCTCTTGATGCCCTTCTTTCCTCCTCTGAAGTCGTTCTTTCCTCCTCCTGATGCCCCTCTTTCCTCTCTTGATTCCCCCTTTTCTAGGAGCTCAGAATGTTTGCTTGGTATGAGGGCATCACAGCGATCTCCAGCCCTAAAAGCCTCGATAATGTGTAGATAATTACCACAATGTGTGTTTATTAAAAAAAAGCAGGTTCTAAAACAAAGATGGCCCTCCTTGGTCAACTGAAGTGTTTGGAGCTATGGCGGAACTAGTTGAGGATGTCTTTGAGGATTGGATTCTTCTGCCGAGAGCTGGTGTCTGGTGGACCTTTATCACTATTGATCTCTTGAGGGATCATGGAGGTCTACTTTCTCTTGCACCCTTAGGCAAATGAGTGGAAACTAAGTGCCACGTGTAAGGAGCGCTCACCAGATCTCTGCAGACACTAGATGTGAGCATGCAAGATAAATCAACGAGGAGACCAAACCCTATATAACTTTGCATAAAGTGCAAATGTGTTCCCACGGGAACAAAGATACTATAAAAGTTTCAAACTGATAAAGTGGCAGTTTCCACAAGGGAGTTTACAGGAACGTTGGCTTGTATAATGTATCACTCACTATGCGTTATGAATGGCCACCTCCATCAGCGAGCTTCTCCTGCAGAAAGGGCCAGTGACGTATTTAGGCCTAAGGCGGCAGGTTCAGGGAAAAATGGCCCTCTTGGGTGATCAGACACCCTTGTGTGCCACTTTAAGTCAATGTCAGGTTATGACATCATACCGCAGCACTCCGCAGAGAGGACTGAGGTGGTGGAGGGGTGGCTGGAGACACTAACCTGGGTCAGGTCTAGGGCAGCAGCTGGGGTAAATACTGAGAATGGCTGAGATGTTTAGTACTTCTTAGGGCCTTTGTGGGAAAGTTTAAGTTTTTTCAAGTCTTTTGCTTAAACTTCATGGTTGTTAAATTTTCAAAAGATTTGTCAATTCTAACGGCACAAAGCTCTGACTTCACCTTTATTACTAATCTGTTAATGCAATCTATCATCTACACACAAGGCAATGAGCAAATTAGACATTAAACCCTACGCAGCCGCTGCAATTAATCTTGTTGGTAAGATACAAACACATATTAACGTCTTTCCCATAAAAGCGTTGCTGGCGGGTAAGTTAATCCAGAATGTCCCAGGTGTGAGGTTGTAGACAGTGATTTTTGGGCTGGTTTTGGCTGCCATTCTAGTAAAACCATCACTTGTCACTCTGATTAATTGGTAGCCGTGCAGATAAGAGGGGGGCGGCTCAGGGAGGTAGCGCTCGACAACTGGAAAGCGAGGTGCCAAAAACACTCGATAAAGAAACAGCACATACAACGTGTTCAAGATTGAATAAGACATTCTTTTCTTTTTCTTTTTTTCATCTGAACTTCATTCCTGGAAGTAACTAAATAGAAATTATATATATTATATATATATATAATTGCTAACAGCAATCACACTCCTATCATGCCCAGGCAGCCAGTACATGCTAGAACCTGGTCATGATAGGAGTGTGATTACAGGCTCCCTATGCCATGCTACCCCCCCACTTACACATCCATGCCATCACACGCACACTCATTCACAAAAATTAATTCACTCATTCATATACTCTTCATTCCCTTAATCACGCATACTTGCTCATACAGCCTGCCCTCACCCTTACCTTAACTGCAGATCTCTCACTTGCAGACTTCTGCAGTGGCCCGACTGCTTCCCTCTGTGTTGCTGTGCTAGCAAATTCTCTTGTCCCACCCCCAGGGGGAAGAAGGAACGGAGAAGAGTCATGTGACGTGCATTCACATGACTCTGCTGGGTTCCTGCTTTTCCTGACCAGTGCGAGAGACGATGCACGCACACTATGCGACCAACGCGCAGGTAAGCATCCTGGCCCCTGCAAATAATTCTTTTTGGCAGTTTTTTTTTTATTACAGCACATGTGTAACGGCATTTACAGGTCTTCCATAGGAACAGTCAACTTGGCTTCCTGTTCTTCTTCATTATAAAGTTCCTGAATGTTGTTGATTGGTTCAGGAGAAGAGAAGAGGGGGGCTTCTGGACAGGAAGTAGGTTGAGACACCGTTTATCCAGCGGTACCTTGCTTTTTGGGGACTAGATTATTAAAAACAGGTAACTGGAAATAATTTGGCGGAAACAGAGAGAGAGAGAAATATTTTTAGGGTAAATCAGCGAATATCATTTTTCCGACTAACCGCGCGTTGTTTTTTTTTCTTGACGGTAGCAGGAGAGCTCATCCCCACAGAGACAATAATAGATGGCTCTCAGGAAATGACCAGCAGCCCATTAATAACCACACATTTAATTTTTATTTTTTTTGCCAGCAAAAAAAAAAGGAAAAACAAAACCCTTCTCTGCCATCAAACAAATGAAGCTGTTTCATATCCGTCAATAATAAATGATTTTTGTCTGTTATCTGCTGAGGACGAGTGATGTATGTGTAAATGGAAGCCTCATCCTATCTGGAGTCAAGCGTTAGGCAGAAGCCAATTGAACTATAATTGTTTTCTTGACGCATGCATAAACCTAATGAATGGAGTCTGGGGAGGACTAAGCAACTACCTCCCCGTGGAAGATCAATATTCATGGTGGGTTTTTTTTTTGTTGTTGATGAATCTCAACATTCATCTTCTCGTTGGCTTTAAAGTTTTACTTAAATTGTCTGTCATATGTAGAAAAGATGGTGTCTAGAAGAAAAACCATATTGATGTTTTTTTTGCCTCTACTAGAAGGAAATAACAGGACTCATTCTCACGAACAATCACCTAATAACCGAATCATGTTAGGTTTTACACTAAGTAACCATTTTAATAACATAGTCTGTGTGGATAAATACTGCGTTAATGATGTTTTATGATGTCACAGGTAACATGTAAGACATCAAGAAACCCAAGAAGATGCTTGGTGGGTCGGTGGCCAGTAGATCTGCATAATGCTACTTTGGAGGCAAATGTGTATCTAATGGGTGGCCCTACTTACATCATTTGGAGGCCACTGGCCAGAGCCGCTTACTTATCTCCGGGACGGCCTTGGATGTTTGGTTTGTTAACTTGCACCATTGATCATATGGATTTAAGACATGGAACCCAAAACTACTCTTGGCCATCTAAGAATCGAGAGAATGTCAGAGAATGTCATCCCTTCCTTGCATTTTAATTTTATGTTTTGAAAGAATAGAATGCCAGAGGTCTTCAAACCCACACAGAGACAATTCAAATTCTCGATCACATGAGTGAGGACTCAAAAGAAACATTGTCACAATTTGCAAAATGTATTGTGTAACTAGGCCGAAAAAAACGCCGGGCAGTATTTAGAGTTGTCCATCTTGACTTATATTTTTCCACTTTCATCTATAATTAAAACAGTTTTCTTGTATGTTTTAAGATGTCAGGCTATTTTTATGCACCCGCGTTTCTCTAAGATGACATCACAAAGTGTGAAAAGGTATATCGACGGGTTATTCCCAAAACGCGATGTGACAGGTGATCCCAGCAAGGTGTCTGAGTAAATAGAGATCCCACGGCGTCGGATTCATCTGTTCAGGTCTCCAATGATATGTGTTGAGCTGTCATAATAAAAAGAGTCGCTATCCCAAGGAAATGTGTAGCCATCCTTCATCGTGGCCCACCCCGGCTTCTCCAGCGGTGGAGTGCCGTACCGATCAATCCGGACAACAATTTACAAGAAACATCCATTCATCTGGGAAAAGAAGCTGACAGTTCCCAGTTCCTAAAGATTAGATCTTGTAGGATAATGGATGATAGCACAGCAGATTCCAGTTTGAGAGCCGCGTCGTTCGTAATAGAAGCCTGCCTTTAAACCAACACTAAGTGTTCTAAGAAATGGAATCTATTACTTTTTGTGAATGTTTAGTTGAAATTATGGAACTATTTTACTTTTATTTAAAGATGTGCTGTTACATCAGTAGATTGGCAGAAAATATTATATTGAGGGTATAACCGGTATTTTAATGCAACATTGTAACCCACTGCAGATTATTTTATGCACCATACACACACACACACACACACATATATATATATATATTATATATATATATATATATATATTAGCACAAGGTCATTATAAGATGTCGGAGTTCCCATTAGTGTCCTATAGTTTGCTAGTTATACCCAACAATATGTGGCACGATGATCCAATCTCTATTCCAGTTAATGAGAATCATTCTCAGCTTTTATATTTCCGAGGTGCTGCCTGCTTAATGCTTCTAATAACCTCAGGGAGGTCGAGCGAGTGGGAGTTTTACTCCTATAATAAGGATTCCTTTTGTTGGCTGTTAGACAATATCACAAGAAAAGATGTTGAATACTGTAGAAAAATTATTGAGTCATTCCCAAATTAAAATGACAATGATGCTCCTAAAACATGCCCTGCTTATACAGGAAAATATCACATAAACATCTTAACCCCTTAAGGACAATGGGCGGTCCCTAAACCTATTGAAAACAATGCATTTTGAGGCCGTACATGTACGGTCTTTGTCATTAAGGGGTTAAAGAGAAAGTCCAGTGTCCCAGGGAGCCCCCTGATCAATGAAAGCATGTAGAAACATAGAATCTGCCGGCAGATCGGCCCCCATCTGGCCCCGTCTAATCTGCGCGTTTCTCCTGCTGTAAAGACTCAAACCTTAATCAGTTGTTGGTCTTGTCTTAGATTCAGGAGCCGTATCCCCATACCATGCATGTTTAATACCCTCACTGTAATACCCTCTACCACTTCTGCTTCGTATGTACCTTCATGGTCTGACATTTCTTGATGCTAATTGGCTGCTTGGAACAGCCAATCAGTGGCAGGAAAGCCCTCCCATTGAAATTAATGGGACTGCTTTGCAGGTGTGTGCATGGACACTGAGCCAATATTGGAGCAGTAAATAGCCTGAGGATGGAAAAAGGGGGGGAAACATAAGGGGGACATTATAAAAGGGGGGCATCGTGAAAATGTAAAGGGACCTCTCCCCTATCACGTGTATTAAAGTGCATCTCATGTATGGAATCTCTCTTTAATATTAGATCGGATTCATCAATCTCAAAGTTCATTATGTGCCTGAGCCTGACTCACAAAGCCTTCGTAAACCATGTAACCCAACAAACAGGTTCTAAGTCATAAAATACGATGACAAGGTTACAATGTAAATTGTCAAGGAAACATGCTAATGTGTAGGAGACGGCGGGAGCAAATGATTCCAACACAACACATTGCGCAATATTAATGAGCGCATTCTTTCCCAAGAACCTTTCTGCAGAGGTATAACACATGTTTCTCCCGTAAATAATAATAATAATAACATAATTAATGATAATTCATCTCTCAACCTGCTTGCTTCGCACGAGGAGGGATTATATCCGAACTATTAATTCTAATGTAGCGTCACACATGGTACCGTGAACTGTGCCAGTTCTGTTCAATAAGCAGGAAGAATGAAGTGTTTAATACGTAGTTGGGGGGGGGGGGGGATTAGCAAAACTTGGAACGATTCATTTTGTGATCGTTCAAACATGCCCGGCTCGTAATATTGAGACAGGTGCGCTCCGTCATTGGGTAAATATATTCCTTGGACTGCCAGGGATGTGCCGGGGAGGTGGGTTTTGGGATTGTGCGCCAAATGTTTTCCTAGGCAGCTTCGATTTGGAAGAAGATTCCGGTAAAAAATGTAGTAGAAATATAAGAATTAAAAATCACAATTATTTGGACTTTCAGTAGGCATTATAAGAGGTGCTGCGCATGTTGAAACTCACCGATTATCGTCTATAAGCCAAATTTCTGAAATCTAAAAAGACTTGGACGTCATGCACCTAGGTTTTACTTTAGTGAGAGGGTGGTAGATAAGTGGAACAGCCTCCCAGCAGAAGTGGTAGAGGGTATTAAACATGCATGGGATAGGCATATGGCTCTTGAATCTAAGACGAGACCAACGACTGATTAAAGTTTGAGTCTTTACAGCAGGAGAAACGAGCAGATTAGACGCAGGGCCGGATGGGGCCGATTTGCCGGCAAATTCGATGTCTCTATGGAGGCAGCAAAGAGGTTTGTAGTCACCATACCAACGTAGATTTGTGTCATTCGGATAAGGCTCGGGTAATTTCAAACGACATCGTTCCTAAAGCAACAAAGTACTCTGCTGATTGACGAATGTTTTATAAAATGTATTCTTTTGGCTAATTCTTTTTTTTTTGGTATTTAAGGTCCAACGTGACAGCTACAAATCTGTGATGGGAGAAAAATCGGGGAACGTGATCTAAGGACGCGGGAGGTGGCAGGAGAGGAGGTAAGAAAGTATCATTTTTTGTTTGTATCATTTGTATCGTTTACTGGGCTGCAGCTGCTTCAAATAAAACGTAAACAAATTGTCGATATTTACGAAAATATCCTCCATACGGTTCGACACCAAAAGCTTGACATGGTCCCGTCCTTTAATATTTTACCTGCCACACAGGAGCCTCATTAATTGGGTCCAGAGAAGGCTTTAATTTGCTTTAGAGTCTCATTTGGGTTACATTTGTGCTGCAGTCCCACTGATTCACCCCAGAGCTGTATACAGTAATTACCCCCAGCTCTGTATACAGTAATAACCCCCAGCTCTGTATACAGTAATAACCCGCGCTGATGTAACAGTAATATAACCCAGCGCTATATCAGTAATATACCCCCAGCGGCTGTACTACCGAATTAAACCCCCCAGCAGCTGTATAACAGTAATATACCACCCCCAGCGCTGTAACATAATATAATACCCCCAGCTGGCTGTATACAGTAATATTAAGCCCCCCAGGCGATGTATACAGTAATAACGCGCGCCGACAGCACAGGTGTATACAGTAATTTAACCCCAGCCACTGTATACAGTAATATACCCAGCGGCTGTATACAGTAATAACCCCCCCCCAGCGCTGTATACAGTTTATAACCCCCCAGCACTGTATCAGTAATATAAACCCCCAAGCGGGCTGTATCAGTAATTATAAGCCCCCCAGCGCGGTATACAGTAATACCCGCCCCCCAGGAACTGTATACAGTAATATAAACCCCCAAGGCGGCTGTATAAACAGTATAAAACACCCCAGCAACTGGTATACAGTAATATAACCCCCAGCGCTGTATACAGTAATATAACCCCCCAGCACTGTATACAGTATATAACCCCAGCCTGTATAGCAGTAATATATTCTGTGTGCCTACCGCCCAGTGCTGTATACATGTAATATAACCCCAGTTCCAGCGCGCTGTATATCAGTATTATAACCCCCCAGCACTGTATCATAAATAATAACCCCCAGGCACTGTATAAGTAATATAACGCCCGCCCAGGCGCTGTATACAGTAATACCCCCCCCAGGACTGTATACAGTTATAACCCCCAAGGCTGTATACAGCAATGTAGGTCAGCGTTCCCTTTATCTGCAGACCTGGAGGCGCCATTATTGTCGGTCATGTGATATTTTGGGTGACTTGGACTACTTTTTTTAAAGAAAATAGCACAATATTTTTGAAAACTCCTTTTTAGTATACTAGTAACAAAAATATTTGCTAGAAGTTTCCCTTTTTTTCATTTTACCGTGTTTGGGTTGAAATGACTTTTGTGTATTACTGTTTTCCAAATCTGAGGCTCTTGTCTTTGGTTAGGTGAATGCGCTCAATCCTTTCTCAGGACCTCAGCTCTGATAGAATGAATGACACGGTGTTATTAACCCTTCTCAGGTTTCTATAGTCCAATAAAGTGCTTCATGAATTCATACCAATTTGGAGCTAGATTAGCTGGCAGGTATGATAAATGGCTGTGACCTGAAACTAATAGACCGTGGATTAGAATGTACAGCATGTCACATATTAACTCAGACATAAGGCTTCATGACAGGGGAGGTTCATTCTACTCAATTTACAATAGCGGTAATACATTTTTATGTTCCGAAATGCCCCAACACAAGCTCTACTAGGACAAAAAATCCAGTTATGGTCCCTTTTATAGTTTTATTTTACTTACGATCTTCTTGTTTGGAGAAAACATCTTATCTGCTCAGACCGTTGGTTCTAGAGCATTGGCAGCAACTGACACGTTACCGAATGCCGACCGGTTTGATGGTAAAGATGATTCTTAAACAGAAGTCTTAAAGGGACCCCAAACAGGGCCAGACTAGAAATGGAAGGCAACCCTGGCACTATAGGGCTGGCGCCACCAAATGTGGCCAATGGCTGCATATAAGAGGATAAATTGGGAGCAGGGCGAGTCAGGACCCCGCGACCCGGTGGATTCAGGTGTCAACCCCGAGAAGCGGCACTTCTCCCAGAGTCTTCAGCCAAAACTTGGAGATATGGTGGCCATGCATATCCAGCCGGTGGCTGCATATTGTAACACTGGGGCAGCAGATGGGGTAAGTATAGGGTGATATCATGAGGAGACCCCGGCACTTTAAGACCAGCGTTCGTGGCCAGGCGCTATGTTTTTATGTTCGTGTAGCATGTGGCTGGCCATATCCAGCTGCTGGACGCATGATAGAGCAGCAAATCAGGTGAGTATGGGGCGCTGAGGGCCAACGGTCCCGTGTGACAGATGGCCAGTCCGCTCCTGACCTTAGATCATATTTCTTTCTAATGCTCATGAAAAAAACAAAACAAAGAGTTTGAAAGAAAAAAAAAAAAGGTATAGATGGGTCAACAATATAAGTTTTTCAATGATGGATCCGCATCTCAGAGCTGAAGGTGCGTGGATTCTAATTAGATCCGGGCAGTGAGCTCTGCGGTGAGAAATACAATCTGGAATCCGAGATGATGCTGCCGTTCTCCGGAAGGTAAAAGCTGCCCTTGGGACTAAGAAAATATTAAAGGTTTGAAGAGATCTCTCTTTATTAAAGGGACTGTTTAGCCTTCTTTTCAGCTAGAGACAAAATGCCGTTATTTCGGGGAAATCTGTTCGGCTCAACGAAGCGTGTTATAATTGGCAAAATACCCACCACATTACGGTGCAGAATAATGCTGCACTAAGTACACAGGCAGATGGCCTGACCTGGTTGAAAATGGGGCAATTACCTAGCGGGAGCGCTATGATTTGGAGAGCATAGATCACGGGTCTTCTGCAAAAGCCAGCGTAACAATAATGTTCGAAGGAGCTGCAAAACACACCGATATAAGTGGTTGTCACTCATCATGGAACATAGCTTGTAAAAACACTTACAAATGATGTTGGCTTCTATGCTTGAAAAGAGGTTCTGAAAAACAACTCAATTGAATTAGTTTAATTGCTCTTTATTTTTAATTAAAGAATCATTTAAAGATTTACTCCATTCGTGTAACACCCGATGAGTGTTGGATTGGGAATGACTAAGTGGTTCTGGCACTTTAAGGCCAGAGGCCATCAAGTGATGTGCATGTGGTTGAACATTATGTTTGTAGCCTATTTCAGGGTGGCATATACCATAAGAATGGTTCTACCGCAGGAGCAACAGTATCAGTCCCTCCCCAACGGCATTTTTTCCTGTGTCCAAGATGGCCGGTCCATGACATGATCCAGTAGGCCCCAGGCTGATTGGGAGAAATTTCTTTTACCAGCGTGCACATGTTTATCTGGAAGGGAGGTGTGAACCACTGACACCTATGTACTGTGTGCTAGCTAAGGCTAGTTATGCCAAGCTTAGGGATATGACATCATATGCCAGCCACCGTGCCATAACCCACACAGTTCTATATGGGATCAGTAAGGAGGAAGAGGAGGGGGAATGCTCGAGCCTCTCAGCTCCTATGCCCCTTCCCTTTCCCCTTCCAGAGGCAGATGTGATGTCAGGAAGGTACCGAGAGTCCTAGTCTTACACCACTAGACCCCAGAAAAGGTAACATAGTGTAGTGGGGGACAAAAAAGTTGGACAACTGTTTATTATTTAGAAATAACAGTAAAATTAAAAAAAACACTATATTATACAACTACTATGTTGCAATTTTCCATACATACGTGATGCAGATGTTAGAGCTAATCGTCTCTTGCTATCTGGGTCATCATAACGTTAGATGGTCTCTGGCCGGGAATCCTCTCCACGGAGATCTATTGATTGCATTTTTCAAATGTCTCTTCATTACTCTTGTTTTTTAAGGGCATGCATTGGTAATGCCGTCACATAAGGCAATATTTGAAGTCAGTTCTATTAGAATCGGTCTTTCTCTCTCTTTTTTTTTTCTAAATTATTTGAATTCTCGTGTTTACTTCCCCAAAACCTTAATAGTGCTGTGAAGCATGGCCGTTGGCTCATTGGAAATACTGTCATCCATCACGGCTGACAGCAAGGAAGGTCTTCTCTGTGACTTACCAAAATGTTTCTTCAACAGAATGTGTTGTACAAATAAACCAAAAGATATGTATCAGGATGAAAACTTCCGATTTATAGCGAGGACATATATTCTGACAATTATCTAGCATTCCCTCTGCTGACACACACTGCAATTTCAGATCTTTAATACAGTTGGCAGCGGTTTAGGCGTCAAAATTACACATCGTACAATTTCGGCCGGATTACAACTCCCATTTCCGAGTGTGGAATGTGGAATTAACTAAAATCAAGAATTCATTCATTTATTTGGACCAAAAATGAGGACAAGTAGCTTCACTGATCATGACAGCATGGGCCCTGAAAAGGTTAGTGTTTTTTTCCCCCCAGTGGTTTTTCACCTCTTGAGTGCCAAGGGGGTGGACAGTCATTTTACTGTCTACCCTCATGGCACACAAAGGGTGCTTGGATTAACGCTTCATTTAACATGCATGCCCTCACCTGAAACACTCAAAATTGGAAGCCACTGGCACGCACAAATAACTATAAGTGTTAACATGCAAGAGCATAAAGACATTAACTCTTAAGTTGACTTACATCTTTACTCACCTCAGTGAGTAGATGTAGTTCAGATCCAAAGACAGATTGGACAGATAGGATTTGCATGATTTGCATAAATGAGCAACAATTCTTGCAAACTTATGTTTTTAATTTTTTTTGTTTGGTTTACCAAAAAGTTTTGCAATCTATGATTCAAATATGTTATTTCCATGCAATTTTGAAAGAAAATTCTTAAAGAGAGAGTGCGATAAAAGTAACCCTTAAGTTTCTGGAGCGGCATCTTGATGATGTCGGCATTTGTTTTGTCCAAAGAGGCACATAAAAGAATGATGTCATCATAAAATTTAGCTGCTTTACTACCCAGAAGAACTTTTTGTTAATGGTCATTATAATAATAAAATCATTTTTATTATTATTATTATTATTTTATTATTTTTTTTCCCGAGATCGGCTATTTTCCAGACATTTGTCTTTTTTTTTAATGGAATTTTCCCATTAAATGCCATTTTACCAATTTTTAGTAAATATTACTTCACACTAGAATTTAGGATTATTTACGACATAAATGCATTTTCCAAAGATTTATTGTAAAGGCTTAAAGCTTTGTTTCTTCGCTTGCATGCAAATGACATTGTACTTTTTACTTGAATTTTATACATTCTGCTAACGGTTTTCAGTATGAATAGAATTATATTACATTACCACGTGTTAAATAAAAGACACTAACACCGTATTTAGAATTTACTTATTTTGTCATTTTTCTCAATCAACCATGATTAATGATTAATCATTTGCAATTCCTCATTCTTGACTTATCGCTGCATATGATATTTTTTTGCAGCTTTCATGTTTGCGCGGATGAATTTTATGATGGAACGCCGATTTGATTAACTCAGACTTACAAAGCCAGGAACGTGGGTTGTTTGGGTCTTTGTAAAGTGTCCATCAAAACAAATTTTCTTTAAAGAAGACAGTATATTAAAAACTGATTAGCAGAGCTTTTTCATGTAAGGGGATTAACATAATTCTATTATTTATATATCTGAGTCGCATATCAATTTGCCATCATTATGCAGATGAATCCCTTTTGCATTGTTTTCCAATCCCAGGTAATTATAAACGGATAGACACATTCCTTTTAGTATTAGTCGAACATGTTGACTGTCACTACAGGAGAACGTGATTTAGTATATAAAAACTGGATTTTCTAGTTCTTTTAGAAAAAAAAAGATGGCAGACCATCTAGTCTCCATGTTTCTCCTGCTGTAAAGACTCAAACCTTAATCAGTGTTGGTCTCGTCTTAGATTCAAGAGCCGTATGCCTATCCCATGCATGGTTAAATTCCCTCACTGTATTAACCCCTACTACTTCTGCAAGGAGGCTGTCCCATGTTGTCGTTTTGTCCATTCGTCCGAATAAAGAACAAGCAAAAGAAAAGAAACAAAAAATTAAGGTGTGCAATACAAAAATCTTCGGTGATTTGTTCTGTTGCCGCGGCCGCCATTTTAACTACACTAAGAGGAGGAGAACCTTGCCATTTTGCCTGAATTAAGAGGATGGACATTGAGTGAGCTGATCTTCATTTGTCCAATCAGCCTACTCATGTAAAAGCAGACTAGTAACGAAGAGAGCCTATATAAGAGCAGAGCAGGCTGGGGATCCGTTCCTTTCACTGTGACTTCTTTATGTGACACTGCTGTGCTGCATCTAAGCATTTTACAGAGGGAGATTCTTCTGTGAGAGACTTGGGGAGCCTCAGTCTGCTATTTCTCACAGTGTCTAAGTTTCAATTTCATTTGATTAATTTCATTAATGAATTAATTTCATTAAGATCATTTAACCAGTCCACTACTGTCCTTAAACTTAACCCTGTAACTCTAAGCTAATTCTGACCCTCATTCTTCCACCCATTGGTCTCATGTCAGCTGGGTGAAAGAATGAGATTTCCAAAAAAATGTTGGACGAATTTCAGCGAATACGAACGATTTTCTGTGAATACGAAGAAACCCCCTCCAAAAAAATGAACAAGAAAACTAATGCAAACTTTTCGCCAGCGTCCAAGTCTAGTATCTGCTACCCTTAGGTCAATCTATGAAACCACTGAAAGGAAAGGAGCTTTTACAGAAACAGGTGAACCATTACTTTTACATTACATTTTTTTAAAAACTATGTCATGTTGTGGACAGACCTTTTAAAATGCTTAAACAAACAGTAAAATTCAAGACATTTAGAAGGTATTAGTAACAATTTTTAGAAATAATCGTTATAAACTTTTCATGTACTCTTGCTCTGGGCACACAATAAGATCGTTTGGTAGAAACACATCTCCCATGGACCTTCATGTCATTTTGAAAGCACCATTTCTAATAATAATCTTTAACATAAACATTTTTCATCCAAAAAAACACATTACTATGGATTTTATCTCATGCTATTGATCCTTTAGGAACCATATCATATTTCAACTCTGTCCTAGGCAGTGAGCTACATTGTACCCACATTAAAATCTAATGTGATTGGATATTAGGCGCTACGAAGCGTGGGTAACATTCTTGTACATTGTCTTTTAATCAATGTTGTCCGGCTTCTTGATGTCTTATTATATGCCATTAGGCACTGCGGGGAAATGAAGCCCATTCTCTATTAGAAAACAAGGCTTTTGAACAATAGAATACATTTTCTTATTTAATATCTATTTTCAATACAATAATACATCTTGAAATCACGAGATCTGCAACCTGTTAAATTACTGGAAATGTGTAGATGGAAAAAACAAGGTCATTTAAGAATTATAGGAGGGAAAAAAAAATCACATTCCATTAGATATCGAGAAATAAAGGCGTCCTTTTTCTGGTCCAAAGATATATCCTTCATAGTGATATATGGAGGGAGATGATAAATGACGTGGCAGGATACAATGTATCCTTATGCCCTGATAATAAATCACTAAAGACTGGAACATCCCTTTGGATGGTGGGGAGATCAGATATGTCTTTTTCCATCCCCATGTGTGTAGACAACTTTAACCTGTGACCTTATTCCCGAAAAATGGGGAAACCCATTGGAACAGCTGTATAACATAAGTATAATTATAAGTTGCACACCTAGAAGAAACGGATAGTCACCTTTACCTTTGTGGTGGGGTGGGAGATCTTCATTAGTACTTATGTCAGACAACCTTATCCAAACTAACACCCTTGTGCTGATGACCTAGTAGCCATTATTTTTATGGAATGTCCTTCTAAGTTATCCTTCCACCATCGGCAACTGACTTAAAACAGAATTTATTTTATTTATATTCATCTTCATTGAGGGTAAGCATTTTTTTTCTGTTCTCGGGCAAGCTGGTGCCTACAACTTGGGAAGAATTCACTTTTTTTTGGCGCTGTTATATGTGGACATTTTTGTGGGCATTTGCAAATGTAATTATGTAAGGAGCACCCTAGCTTTGACCATCAATGAGTGAAAATTTAGAATCAGAGGCAGGTCAATAAAGGGTTAGAAAGATTGGTAGGATGATGTGTTACACTAGGGGTGCCAATAGAAGAATTCTTTCTGTGCCTCCAGTAAGAAGAAAAAAGATTTTTATTGACAATTCTGGAGGAGCCCCCCCCTTTACTTCTCAATATGACTGAAGTCATAGTGTTGTGATGTCATTCTTCAACACCCACTAAACATGGTAGGATGTACCTTAGGACCAATAGAGTTAGTTAACCAAGAAAAAAAAATGGTTCATTCCATGGTTCCCCTTGGTGATCATTAAAATGCTAATAAATCTAGAAAGCTAGAGGCCATTTAGGCTTGTATTTTGGCAATGGAGGAGAAAGACCCTCAGAAGTTTTTTAACCTTAAGAATGTTCTATGTATTCTAGCAATAATTAGAAGGAAAAAGTGGCTCCCAACTTTTCTGATAAAAAATGTGAACATTTATAACAAGCTGGCACATTCTACCGATTAAAATACCTAGCGTTAGCCGTCAAGATCGGAAAAGAGTGCGCGAGGCTAGTGATGTTGCTTGTTAAATATTCACTTTCATCGGATCTTACTAAATATAACAATTGTCGATAATTAACACTTGCCCTCCGAATGGCGGGCTGCTCGTTATAAATTTGGAACTCTACCTGCATAGTTTAAAAACAGTAACATTGGTTGATTCACTGGAAGCCACATTTCCACCCACATGGAATCATCCCTTGGGGTGGCTTCGTCTGCGGATGTCAGTTGGCTGTCCAGTTCAGTTACGGGGAATTCAGCAAGGCTGTAGGGGTGGATTTGACATCGCTTGTCAAAGTGAAATAACTACCAAGAATTATTCTGACAATTAAATGCATTCAACCTGTATCGCATTTCTCCTGCCATTGTTACAGCCGGATTTTATCGGGATCTTTCAGCAGGATCTTATTAGGCTGATGCGTTCCCTGCAGTAATTGTAGCTAAGAGGTTCTCCTGATGGCTGCTTGGTTAATATTTCTTAGAACCCAGATGGAGTGTACATTCTTATCAGGGAATCCCAAACAAAGAAGGCGTTTGAAAAACATGGACATGTTCTGTCAGAGGGATGGTAGATAATTTTGGAAACATTTCTCTAGTCTTATGACAGCCTCGCTCCAACAGTTGCAGAAATGCCCACACAGACAAGATTTTTGGTAAAACGTATGAATAAAATATTCCAGGCTTAATATGTTTTGTGTTTTTTTTTTATGGAAGGTATGTGGGTGGGTAGAGTCAGATGGTCTGAAATAAGAAATAATAGATGAAGGGTTATTCGATTTTGAGCTTTTGCTTCTCAACAGATACCCCCCAAAACTGTACCCAACATCCACCATTTTTTTACTGCCTGTTTATATGGTCAACAGGGTGTCTAGCATTATGTTCTAAAACATTTTTGATCTACATGTGTTTTAGAGACTCCTTTTCTAACTAGACTTTGGACATCCACGGGTGGTACTAGATCCTCCACTAACTAGACTAAGTGTTAGTTGACCCTCTGCCCTGAGAAGCAAATTTAGAAGGAACACCATATGATCAGCATCCTCATGGAAGCGAATGGAGAAACAAGTTGGAATTAACCATGGTTCCTTACTGGTTCATCTACTGAAAATCCAGCTCAGACCAAGTTGATCTAACCCAATATATAGCCTTCGTATAGGACAGAAACCCCCCCAATTGTGGCAGATCTTTGGATTTCAAAAACAGACTCCTCTAAGTAAGTGCATTCTAGAGTTAAATCTTGTAGCTTTCGAAATTTACATTTGTTCATGAATTTGTTTTTGTTGCTATGGATAAGTTCGGTCTGAAATTTCCAACATGTTGCAGTCTGCAGTGATTTAAATCTGATCAACATATTTCCTATTATCACTATACGTACCGTCTACAAACATACAGAGCGTTCTCGCGACGTATCGTGCGACATGCAAATTTAGATTCATAAGAAGGACGTATTAGTCCTTTAAAAAGAAATAAATAAAAACTCAAAATCTATGTGTTGCACATTCAATGGCATCAATTGGCACTATTATGCAATCTATTTGTAATCTTAGTATATGTCTATATATATATATATTCTTTCTACTCTCTCTTTATTCTCTCTCCTTCTTTATCATTTACAATGTGTGAAACTTTATGTTGTTGTGATACAGCCAGGATGTACAAATATTTACTGCTCTTACTGTGAAGAACTATTTACACACTTGCGTAACTACTATCTCCTCGTGCCAGTTCAAAATTGTTTAGAAAGGGCCCTTCCGACCTGGATCGCACCGATCCAGGTCAGAAGGGCTCTTTAAAACTATTTTGAACCGGGAAGGGGAGACAGAAGCGTATCGGGTCACATGACACCAAGGCTGCCCGCACACTGTGAGCAAACAGAAGCGGTGAGAGGTAAGCGGGGTCAGGAGGGAGGGAGGTGGGATATATACTGTATGTGTGTGTGAGAATGGTTGTGTACTTGTGTGTGAGAATGGATGTGTACTTGTGTGTGTGTATGAGCATGGATGTGTAATTGTGTGTGAGCATGGATCTGTAACTGTGTAAGTGGGGTGCGCGATTGGGTGTATGTTAGTAAGTATGAGTGTGTGTAATCTGTGTAAGTGTGTTTACATATGTTGTAAATTAGAAGGGGGGGAGTGGCAAAGAAGGCACAGACCAGTTGTCTGGAACAGACTAGCTATTGAAGTTGGTTTCTAGTTATGTCCCTGCATTTACATTACTAAAGGTTGCATATTGAGTGTTCCAAAAGAACGTCAGAGCTTCATACATGTACAGCTCTCTACATGTTTGTTTGAATGTATTAGGGAAAACAGTATTCAATGCATGGAGATTTAACATAGATAATCCAATATGAAAGACGCAGAAATCAGTGGAGTATTTATCTGCAGCGCTGCCCTTGGTCTTTGGGGTGGGTTGCCATATTGAGTATCAACATACTTCCAAGTCAACCCTAAAATCAAATTGTAGTACCATTATACTCCAAGTCTTCCACCTGGGCTACCACTTCCATTATCTTGTCCAAGCCAAAAACCTAGAACGCTCTAAAGTTTACAGAAAAACCTGGAATATCTGGTTTCAGTGAATAAATCTATATTTCACTGATTTTTAATCACTTATGTCAACCTGGGTAGCAAATTTAACAAAACATACTCGAAAAATAACAACTTTCATGAGCAAGAATACAGTACTAAGTATGTAATTAATACTGCAAAGGAAAATCAGTTGATTTCCTCCAAGTTTTTTGTCGAATGCCAATTTAGTGTTGATGTTCTGCCAGTAAGCTGATTACCCCGATTCAAGAGATAATGGGAACGCTTCACATCCCGTATATACGTGCGACTGAATTTCACATTTATTTTCCAATTTTATATTTGTTTCTATAATAGGATAGCGAAGGGGGGAAAAAAAAAGAGTATCGCAAGGATATGAATTCTACCAAGCTCTTGATGTAACTATTGGACATCATTATAATTGGATGAGAAATATCCCCTAAGGATAATTGTAGAATATCTGAGATGAAGTTGGAACATGAAAAGTGTGAATAATACAGATAGAGCACTAGTGACGAGCAATGACTAAATGATGATTATAGGGACGGATTCAGACAGCGCACATAATGATTCTCCTGGGTGAATGAAATGAAGCTTATTGAGAAGGCCTAAGAGGACTATTTTGGTAAGCAAGGGCAAGCTTTTCAAATCAGATTGTTAAGGCTGTTCTGTAAGTAATTTTGCTTAATTTACTTATAACTGAGATCATTTGGACCCCACTGAGTGCAATAAGAATGTATGGTCAATGTGAAATCACGGTGGCCATTGCCAAATGCAGTGTAGGTGTGCAAGGATGGAGATACCTCGTCCAACGTCTTTATACGGTCTAGTCCAACACAAGGGTCAAGCTATAGATTGCATTTATGTTTATACCTTATGCTGAGCAAGACTGAGTTGAGACTGGTGTCTAAAGGAAGGAGAAACAGGATAAAGGGGTAGTTTTAGAGAAACGTGGTGTTCACTGGTGGAATGTTCGGGAGCTCTGTTTACAACAGGAACTTGGGGGTCCATAGTATATTTGGAACTTCCCAGGAGGCTTACGTGGAGACCTCACTCTTCTCAGGGTGTGGGTTACACATAGTGATGGGGCAAGTCTTAGGTGATTGTGGGCCTTGCTCCCAAGTGCATTTTATAGGAGTGAATGTGGGCAGAGATAAGGGGAATATGGGTGGGGTGGGAACATGGGCAGGGGTTGGAACATGGGTGGGGAGTGGTCACGGCCACACACCGATCAGAGGAAAGAAGAAACTAACTCAGTGATGTAAGGAAGCGGGTCTTCACACGGAGACTTTGGATCAAACCAGGTTCATTGGACTTTCTTGGTCATGAGTGGCTTAGGGCCGAGTGGGGATGGCCGGGTTTTGTAGATCTATACCTGAGTAAAATTTCGAAATGAGTAAAGACTCCCTAAAAGTGAACGTATGCTTTTACATAGGTGGGCAGTTCTAGTATTTACCCTCAGCCTTTTTGGTGACAAATGTGAAATATGGTGCTAGGGGCTGTAACCTATGGAAGCCTCATGATTGATGATTGAGCTGCCACTGGGCTTTATAATAGCTAGAGACAGTTATGGGGGGTAAAAAGACAAAAATGCAAAATATATTGCATTTTATATATATATATATATTCATAATGTTACGTTAGACTGCTCTGCAATAAATCAGGTTTCCAATATGTCGGCAAACAAAAAAAAAATCATTTAAATGTTTCTATTATTCCTTCTGTGTCTGATTAAGGTCAGTATGATTTCACATGTTCATGTAAATCAAATACTAGAAGATCACCCAGGGACCCAATTGCTACAGTGAGATTTATTGAAAGTTTGTCCGGAACCCAGTGCAGAAATTATTATTCATAAGTCATTTGCTTGCCTTCCAAGTTCATCATGTCTATTCCTTCAAATGCCAAGAGAATGCCACGGGAAAAAAAAACCTATAAGGTCATTCTTACATAAAGAATTTTTTTTCTGGAATAAACAGTATGGAGACATTTTCTTCAATAAAAAAAATGTGTATACTGTAAAGGAAAGGGGGAAAAAAACAAGTTAGCGAAATCATGATACTTAAATGGGAGCTCCAACCATTTTTATTTTCTTACTAGTGTAAGATTTTAAATAACTTACCAAAATTACTCATTTTTGAAACATTTCTAGTTTTTGCCCAGATATGATGTTTTTAAGCAGCTGCATATTATCCATTTAAATGGGGTTCTCGCTCTTTTATCAGAGCCCAATCTACTAGACAAACACCCCGACTCCTTATCATGCTGCCTGCGGGAAAAAATAGAATGACTCAGTCTTAATCACCCACTCGGACATTCTCACTAATGAAAGTGTATGGAGGAATGGACTTCATTAGCTTTGCCATAAAGCGTCAGCTTAGTGTTGTGTTTGAACCGAGAATGCCAGCCACAATATAAAAAAGGGGAGTTTATTGGGACAAAATTAGGTAAAACCATTTTTTAAAATCAATTGTATATAGCGCTGCGGGTTTATGCTTAAGGAGAAAAATATTTTTATAGGACCTCTTCTTTAAGGTTGCTGTTGAGTTCTCATTAAACATAGATTCACAAACTTCTACAGGACTATTATGTCATGCAAACAAATAACATACAATAAAGTAACTGCCTTTATATTTAAATCTAATTACCCGATATGTTTTAAAAAAAATATATAGATGTTAACATAAATATAACCTTTCATTCTGCATAATGAGTATAAAACCCATTCCAGTAAGCTATTAATATTTTTATGTGGGTTGTTTTCAAAATGGTGGCAAATAAATGCAGACAGATGCTCATCCTGCAACATTTGAAAGATACCAGCTGTACTGAGAGTAATCTGAGACATTTGAAATGATCTTGGTACACGGAATGCATTTTATTAATACGATATTTGTAAATAGAAAAGTTAATCTAAATCGAAATGAAGAGCTAATGTGCTATTACATTAGAGAGGAAATTGAATAGAGCTTAACGGCAAAACTGAAACTTTGTTAACATGGAAACAGTAACTATACTTGGCTTTAGGTTTGTTCTAGAATGTATTGTACCCTGTCTCCAGACTCGGGGTCTACTCACCAAAGGTTGAGTTAAGATGCTGCTTGAATCAAGTTGGTGAGGCCACATCTACTGAGATGCCTACAAACGGACTGGTCATCTGGCACATTGGGCTGCCGGCTCTCATAACTACATACGCGACCAGTGGCCGATCAGGTGCTGCAGAATATGCCTGGCCGATCGCTACACCAACAGAAAAAAGTAGTGTGTGGTCGCGCATATTCAGCTGTTAGCCTCACTGAGGTCATCAGGCGGTCACCAGCATAAAGAGTCAGGGCCACGAGGCCATCTCCAGCCCGACCCTGTCTACAAATGAGCAACTTATGGATTCATCAATGTCAACTCTACTGATAACGCCACCGGATTTCCATTTGACTCGACTACCGGCTCATGTAGAGGTGTTGAAGATACAGCTCTCTCCGATTGGGACATTCTGTTCATTCTAATTTACACCTATAGGCATTTTATTCTTTTGTGTTGAATGACCCCATCTGAACCCAGCAACAAAACCTGGCAAACCAATTACATTTCTTGAAGCCATCAGAATTATTTTAGGTGGAAGATGTCCCATTATTGGAAATGTTTCACTTGACTTGCTGGCTCAGGGCACCCAAAAGGAGCCAGTAAAAAACCCCAAAACTTTGGCCACAATAACATGTGGTGGGTTCTTAGATTTTATGGTAGGACAGGGTTGAAAGAGTCAAGCCCAGAGTTTCTCTATGAAAATTTAGATTAACGTGGTGGTTGTGGCCTACAAATGGCGGAACACAACGTTCCCAAACGTATCATGGGAGCCGAAGTGCAGATGTGATGCATAATATGAGAATCACTGGTACATGGCAACGGGATTTTCTTTACACATCAGTAAATGCTGCCTTTATTCAAATCTAATAGTCTTATCGGGGACGAAGAACGTTATTAATACCACAATTCACATGGAATATTGCAGTGGGTGCAATGACATTTGCTTCATCTATTTTACTGGAACAAGTGGCGAAGACATCACAGATTTATTCGAGTATCTCAGACAAACCTAAGGGAATCCATGGCTGCAGTTTAAAAACTGTTTTAATGAGTTTTGAGTATTTTATAAATTGTCGCTTGTTCATCTCAATAGGGTGCACATAAAACTGGACGGCCATCTGTCCCCGGCATCGGTTCCTGCCAGAATCCATGGACTTGGCAGGATTTCTGAGCCATATTTAAAGATGCATTCGACTTTTCTCACTATTTGATGTCACAAATTACAGACGCTGTTTAATATAAATTACTGCTTTGGAAAGAAGGGGACAATTTCTGAAAGGCTAATGTTTGTATTAAATTTGTGTACAAAGAAGGAATACTTTAGAGCTCATGTCACGCATAATGGCAGACAAATATCAAAGGGGATTTGGTAAAATGTACTACAGGCAAGATAGTATTAAAGTAAAATAATTGGTAATGGATTTTTGATGATGTCTAACATTTCAAGTTAAGGGTTAAAATCAAGGACGACCTGAAATATCGTGTAACAATGGCAAATAAATACTGCGTAAAAATCCAACCCACTTTTCTAAATTGAAGTATAATTGTAATCGTTTTAGTAAACTCTATGTCTTATTAAAATTATATTCTGTGCAGAAAGAAGGAGAAACTTTAACCGAGAAAGTAGCAATAAACATGAATGAAGCAAGCGATTGCATTAAAAATTACTTTGCTTTAATGATAAAAAAATTAGATTAGGGAACAGGAATAGTAACAGGGAAAAAAAATAGTGTCTTAATGTGTTTGGCGAGCAGGGCATATCAGTGACGTATTAGCATATATTTACATACGTTATTGTCGGGACGGGAACTCTCCGGGTTTGACCCAGAGAACTCCGGAAGAAGCACCACTTTTCTGGGTCAGCAACCGAATCCTCTGCGTTGCCAGGTCGAGGAACGGCCCACTCTCCTCTTATTTCCCCTTTAACTGGGGGGTATTTACCGACATCAGCAGACCACCCGCCAACATCAGCGGGACCACCCAACGACGTCAGTGGGCAGTCCTGGCCGCGTCCCGCAAGTGTAGGCTCTTGGTAGCCGGAGCCCACAAGTCCCAAGGTATGGTTATTGCTGAAAGAATTTCTGCCTCCATTGTGAGATTTTGTATGACCTAAAAGTATTGAGCACCGGGATGTGATGTCATATCCTGATGCTCGGCAGTGAGCATGTGGGCTATGGAGGGGGTCGGCTTGGGAGGCTTCAATGAGTAAGACCTGGGGCAATGCCCCCCAAGCCAACCCCCTCCATAGCCTGCGTACTCAATGCAGAGCATCAGGATATGACATCACATCCCGGTGCTCAATACTTTTAGGTCATACAACATCTCACATTGGAGACTGAAATTCCCAATAACCAGTATATCGAGAAGCAGCATATCAGGGCGACGGAGCGCCCAAGAGGACAATCTTTCCCCTGATATCGAAGCTGAACTGCAACCTCCTGGATCTGCCACCCTAGGTCTAGGTCAGAATACGCTGCTGGAAATAAATTTACCGATTGTAGCCATGCTCTTCTTTACCGGTACATAGGAATTTCTTTAAAATCCATGTATTAAGATAAAAAACACCCCTCCTCATCTATAGATGTGTGCTTTTTTCCGAGCGTACGTGTATCTATCTGGCCATACATTACCAATGAACCACATAGCCTTGTTATTTTTGGGGAGGGGGGGTTGCTAAATTTTAGTGAATTTTTCATTCCTTTTTTAACCCCTTAATGACAAAGCCCTTACATGTACGGGCTCAAAATGTATTGTTTTCAATGGGTTTAAGGACCGCCCATTGTCCTTAAGGGGTTAAGAAATATCTATTAAAAGGTTTGTTATGCTTTATGTTATGTTTTGTTATGTTTTAGTATTCTTTATTGTTTCTGAGTAACTTGGATAGCCCCTGAAGAAGCTACCAATTAACCAATCAGTGCCCCCCCTCTCTAAGTCACGTGACCAAAAGTTGACGTCAATGTTATTTGGGTTCGCCATTCAAAAATGGCGCAATATCTCGAATAACCTACTTAAATCCTCTATTGCTCTGTTCAGTAGAGAACTCAGCTTTGAATGTCCCTTTCTAAACTGTTTCCCCTATGAATATATACATTTTCTTTGTAAATAAATAACATTAAATAATCATCAGATGCTATAATTATCTAATTTTGACAAGTAATCAGCCTTACATTAAGTTTGCAAAAGACTTAATGACTCCGCTTTATATCTCGGTCCTCGACACACGTTGTGTTGGAAGAGGAAGAGTTCACTGCGCTTTTTTAATTATTGACTTAAATTAAGCAAGCAAAGTGTCATTTCTATATAACTTTTAACTACAGAATAATTAGACGCCCCGTAATTATACGTACCGTCTCAGCAATTAATATATTATGCTGTCTAAGTATTTAAATCTGATGAGAGTTCCTAATTATGTTTTTGAACCAGAAACGTCTGTCACGGAAACGCTGTTTTTTTTTTCGGTTAGAGCGAGCGCTCTTTATTTAACGTGTTTTTATATTTTGCACGCGTATTTTTACAAGCAAAGTATCAGGTCGGACATCGCGGAGAAATTAATTATAAACGTTCTAAACCACAACTAAACATGACAGCAGGTCCGGCATTATACACAATGGGCTGGATTCAATGTCGGAGGTTCGTTTAACGGCATTCGTCCCTTAATTCCCATTGTTCTATTACCTTTCGTATAAAAAAAGAGAGAGATGGATATTGTTTCAAGAGAATATGGAATCTTTAGTTAATATGTAGAAACTAGACTTGGATGCTGGTTTCGTGTTCATTTTTCGGAGGAAAAAAAAGTGGTCGTTTTTGGAAATCCCATTCATCTGTCTGGGTTGCCATGGAAACAATAAGTAAACGCGTAGAAGAAGTAAAAAAGGTTAAGATTCTTCTACTCTTGGTGCAGTTAAAATGGCGCCCGCGGCGCCAGCGAACGAATGAACAAATGAAAAAATATTTAAATATTGAGCAAATTCGTTTTTTGGCTAAATTCGTCCAATGTTCCATTCGTACGTTACTCGGACAACTCAATGAAACGGTAAAATTCGTCATGAAAACTTATTTGTTTTTGTAGAATTCTAAAAGAAACCTAGAATCTGCCGGCAGATCGGCCCCATTCGGCCCCCATCTTGTTGCCCGCTTTCCTGTGTAAAGACTCAAGCCGTAATCAGTCGTTGGTCTCGTCTTGGATTCGGGAGCCGTATGCCTATCCCATGCATGTTTAAATCCCCCTCACTATATTAGCCTCTACCACTTCTACTGGGAGGCTTTTCCATTTATCCACCACCCTCCCAGTAAAGTAAAACTTCTTTACATTACATTGAACATTTAATTGGGCCAACACAGAAAAATCCGTAAAGGTTGCATTGCCGGGACCTGCTTGCTCTGAGCAACAACTAAAGTCTAAAGAATGAAAAGTTGGGAAACAATTACAAGAAACACACAAAATATTTTCCTAATTTTATGTAATAATGACACGATGACGATGACGATTCTCAGAATTCTATTTCCTAATGAACATTAATATCCCCTGTGTGTTTAACCCCGATGGCCGGAGAATGCCTCTTGCCTAGTGCTGTTTACAAACACATTAGAAGCAAGCGATCTGCAAGCAGTCTCATCTATTGCAACAAGACGCTCCAGGGAAACATCTAAATGATCCGTTTAAATGGTTCTTGGTTGGATGAAAGCACTTGCTCTTTGGCCCTTATGCTTTGTACTGTACGTGAGGGATGTTTAAATGGATCAGTTAAACATACCCTGCCATGCTTAATTGGATTTAAATGCGCGGCATATTAAAATTGCACGAAGAAAGAGAAAGGTTTAACCCTGTCCTTGTTCTGACATTCGTTTTTGGGAGGGGGGGAATATCCACACTGGCCAAAAAAAAACAACAGCATAGTACATTCTTTTAATATACCATTTTTTAATATTCTAGGATTAACTAGTCCTCCAAATTACATAGCTTAAGAATAAGATGTTCTGTTGGAAACAATGAGAATATTATGATTAAAATACGATTTGGGGACCTCGAAGGTCTCTTCTTCAGACAGAATTCCATCAGAAGATAAGACCTCTGGGGTCTTGAAAAGTTACGTGACTCTACTTTTTCTTGGCGATCGCCCAATAAAAGGTATCACCTTGGACAAAAGACCCCATCTTCTCTTAGACCAATACAGCTATACTTATTTCGTTCTGAAATTAATTAATTTATATATATATATATATATATATTTATTTTTTTAATCAATGTGTATTTTTAAAAGAGATTATAATTAAGGTCAGGATCATGTAACCGTATTCATGTCTATAAGAAAAAGCAAGCAATGAACCGTTAATGACAATTAAACTCTTCACAGAGAGAAGAAAGATAATCGTTATCATGTAACAATACCGAAAATAGCTAGTTTTCTTCCCAATCGTTATTTTCATGGAATCATTGAATTTGAGATTAGAAAAGAATAATTTCGCTTTATTAATTTACTTTTTTTTTTCCAGCTACCTTATTGGTCATGACCTATTCCTATTCATGGGGATTATGTTTTTGTGGTTGGAAGAAAAAAGCAGATTGTGAAAAGGCCCCTTATAATTGTAAACAGATTGGAACTTCCACAATCTGTTATATTTTTATTTAAAAAAAACAAACTATACTTTGTAAGAGAGTAGCCAGTCTCCAGGATACAGGGTTATGTGAGGATACTCCCTACTATGTCAAATAAACATGTCGGGATTTAGAAAATCGAAGAATTTTCTGGTAGAACATTTACAAAGAGAAAAGGAACATATATACGTGTATGTAGACAACTTTACAGATACATTGAAGGGCCACCATGGGTTATCATGAACATCTGTTAGCCTATACCATAAGGATATGGAATGGGCTCTTGTAGACCCTGCAATGTAGGGTGTCCCATAGCGTTCCGGGGCCCCGGCCAACCTGTGTGCTTGCATGCTTCTTCTACGTGTTTGATAATGAAGAGCTCATGTTCAACATCAAGCTGCTTGCAGAAGGACTTCTTGGGCAAGATGTCAGGGTGACGCCATCTTATATCATGAAAATGTTGGCCGAATTCAGAGCCAGCCTCGTAGTATCTGGGACAGCAAGCCCACGGCTGAGGAGCAAGAGAATGACAAATGCTAAAAAGCATCAGCCTCCCCAGGGAATAGTATATGGAATCCTTTTTGGGTCGGAGGAACTTGTAAAAAGTATTTGGAGGGACATACGAGGGAACGTCTCGGGGTTTAGCCCAGAGTCTCCGGGCGAAGCCTTGCTTCCCGGATCTCTGGGTCACTTGTTTTCATTCTCCAAGCAGGGGAGTGGCATTTAGCCACACCCACTCCCTACTCCTCCACCAAGCCTACATAAGCTTTGCCCCACCCCTTCATGAAGCCACTCCCTCAGAATAGGAAGCTCTCCTGGTAGCCTACTCTAGGAAGCTCCCAGGTTTAGACATATGTCCCTCAATAAAATTTGCAAGGGGTCCATCCTGCATGGACCTTGCTCTTTAAACTCAGATGTTTCTCATACAGCAGTAGCGACAGATTGTAAATTTCCTAAGTTGTAAACACTTGGAATTAAAGTTGGAAAAATAAATTTACAGCCGTCCACATCATATAAAGTGATAGAGGAATGACTTTCTGAAATGATGTCCTCCATCCAACGTGTACAGGACATTTCCACAAATTTTCCCTGAAGCCAGAGACAGTTTATCAAAGAGGATTCCAGCCTCTTCTTGATCTGATACTTAATAACTTCGATAATATTGCAACCTTCGCAGTGCATTTTTATCAACGCTATTGTTGACTTCTATTAATGTGTAAAATCCCATCCCCACTTCACAACATGAAGGAAAATTAAAAGGCAAAGGCCAAGTCCGCATTTTATTGCAATTCAAGGCTTGACTCTGGGGATATTCGTGGAGTTTCGCCTTGTAAGTAGAAAAAAATGCAGAAATAAGGCAATTTCCCGATGCAAAATGCCAAAAAACAATCCCAAACTTTACCTGACGTTATGTTTTTAAATGTTTTGCACATTTTTTTACATTCCTAATGCAATTACATGTTATAGATTTTTTTTCTGCGTAATTATAAAAAAATACATAGTAGTTGGTTCTCAACAAATGTCGATAAAGTCCCAGAACGCTGTTGGGTATGATGCTGACGCCATTGCAAAATTATAATATTTTTTAATAGAAAAATATCCCTTGGCTTCATAATTCCATATTGAGGAACTGAATAAAATTTCGATATTTTAACATTTTAGGAGCACTGACAGGTGAAGTGAATAACGTGGATAATTCTGTTATCATGGGGGGATATATTAGGCAGAGAGTGAACATTTCTTCCTTAAAGTTGAAGTGTTGGAAGCAGGAAAAATGGCCGAGCGAACGGATTTTTTGACAAGGGCCAAATTGCAAGTGGGCGATATTTGGCCATGCCCACTTCCTACTCACTCCCCCCCCACTCATTATCCACTTACGACTGTCTGGGGATAGCCCCTCCCCCAAAAGCTCGCCACATCCCAATAAAGCCACTCCCCTAGAAGAAGGAGAGCTCCAGGTAGTCAACCCAAGAACGTTTCCCAGATACGACCATGTCATCTAAATAATAGAAATTCTAAGCAAAAAATGGGAAGCCATCTTGAATTTGCTGCTACACTGACTCCGTTGAATTAAAAACGTCTAGGTTGTTAACAATAAAAAAATAAAAAGCACCTTAAACATTTCTGTCCTATTGGATCCAAACTCACAGATCTGCTTTACTTGCTAGAGAGCTCTGTTATTGTCTAAGACGGTTTATATAACCAATGCTATCCATGTTGTACTTTGGCACACGGGCCAACAAATTATGTCTATAAACCACGTCCAATCCTTATCGGAAATGGACAGATGAAGACGCGTTTCTCCAGATGTGGAGGAATAGATCGCATGTCAACAGCATAAGGCAACAAGTGTCGTTTCTCGTATTCTTCAAATATCCGCGGAAAACCGTAATCCTTGGCTCGTGTTTCTAAACAGACCTCTTATTAGCATCAAATGATAAGGGCAATAATCTCATGTTCTGTCTACTTCTGCCAGGCTGAGTTCCCAAATGGTAGACCATATGGCTGAAATGCCAAGGGTTGGTGGCAAGGGCAGCATATATATACATTATAGAAATCTTTGTGCCCTCAACATGGGGATATACAGCAATTTGTAAAAGGAAAAATGGAATGCACCATCAAAAGAATACACAAACCGGAAGTCTGAGAATGGATACATTGAGTATTTTATCAATAAAAACGATAAACTTTATATTAACAAAAGTTAAAGCAAATAAATCCAGGTTTCATATCTTCTCATGTATTCTCTGTGCATTTGAAATGGGGACGATAGCTATTAAACCTAAACCATGTTGGAAACATTATCCAGTACTTTGAAGTTTAAAAAAAAAATATGTATTATCAATAGAATATCGCGGAATTGCTTGGTCTACAATTTCCAATACGAGTTGCGTCTCCCATATAAGATAAACCAAATAACTGCCTCCTGGCGCTCGCTAGAACAAGAATATCCGGCATAATAAATAGTTACACTATTCATCTTGTTATGTTTAATAAATGACAAATTCTCTCTGTGCGGGCATTTATTTCCGGGCTGACACAGAGTAAGTGCATTAAATCATTGGTAATCATTCTAAGGAGGACTCTTCAGGCTTGTGTTTGTGACTGTGATGTAATGATACACTAAGTAAAACAACAGGAGGGATTTCAATAAATGAAATCTGGGGGGGGGGGAAAGAATATCATGTGTTTCGGAGAAGTCTCATTAATCAAACACGGAAAAAGTCCTTTCATATCAAAGGAAACTTTATACCCTTGACAATAAAAATATGAAAAAGTTCTGGAAATGAGGAATGTGATATTGGATTATTCATAATAAAACAGAGAAAGAAAAAAAATAAAGTTGAGCGTTCTTTCATTCAGCGCTTGGGAGTAAAAGCATGGTTACGTTGACATGCCGTAGAGCATTTCCAATGGCCAAAAAAGTGGGTCTTCTGAGGATATGACATCATGAACAATTTGTGATGTCATGACCTATATTTATAGACTTATAGATATTTATAGACTTAAATAAGACATTTCCAAGGAGATGTATTTTGTTTGCAGAACCATTGATGGCTTGATGACATAGACCATAAACTCGGCAAACCCACGACTTGACCGAAAAAACTAATGGTGGACTGGTGGCTCACTTGCGTCCAAAAAAGACTATTCTCACTACAAGTTTTTGGATTTTTGTGTAATATTAGAGAATACATAAGCATAAATTGAGAAGTAGACATGTCATCAGTTCACACGGCCAAATATATATTTTATCTAAAGATGTTTTTTGTCCATGGACCTCATTTTCTTGATGACAGCCTATATGGTCGGCCACATAGTCAATGAAGAGATTAAAATGTAAGCTGAATCTTGACCATTTAATTAGTAAGGGATCTGACCAGGCTTTGGAAGAGTTTTCTAAAAAAAAAAAAACTGTTAGAAGCACAAAAGAACTTCAATATGCAGCCGACCTTTGCAGGTTTCTTCTCTGCTCTCTTGATGGCACGCAGCAGCTGTGCTATAAATCCCTCTACTCCTGGAATGAGCTACAGAGAGCTGTATATTTAGAGAAAATTATGGCCAGATAAATTCTACCCTCCGAAATGTGATCTGACAACAATGTACTCAATTTTTTAATGGAAGTAAATCTGTTTCCATGGTCAAACGTGGAAGTCTGATTTAACCTTTCGAGCACCATTGTGCTCCAATGCCTTCCTTAAGAAGACAATAGATCAATTAATGATTTATAAAAAGAATTTTTTCGTTTTTGGGTATATTGGTTCCACTTGATCATCCAATGAACGTATTTCCCTCTCCTTCGTATGTTGTCATCCTTAATTATTTCCTGTTCATATTCTTAGTGCAAAAGGTTGCCCAAGAAAAAAAGCCAATGTGGAATGTAAACTTTTTTTTTCTTTTGGCAGACAGAATTATTAAAATAAAACTAATTTGGTAAAGATGTCTTTGGTTGTTTAGAAAATAAACATCTAGAATGCTATATAATGGTACCTGATTTCTATTTCCCTTGATATTAAGCTTACCCTTTGCATCCTGCAAGATACCTGAAATCATCGCCAGGCGCTGCAATTTGGGGACGCAACCTTCATTCAAAATATGACCACTGATGGATGGCTGCGATATGTAATATGTGCGTTTATTTGTTTTTATTAGCGGAAAAACATCCGGGGAGAGAACCCATCTGTCAGTCTCATGTAAACAAGCCAGCACAATTCAAAAAGGGAAAAGAAGTTGGCATTCACGTTGCATGATCTGAACGAGGTCTTTGCCACAGGGCATCTGTCCACTTTAGATAAGTAGCTCCAGTCACCTCTCAGCTCATTCTCGTGGAATAAAATGCAAATGATTTTGCCCATCTGCACTGACATTGACCAGTGCCTAGTGATATAGGCAAAAAAAAAGTGACATTAAATTTACAACTCAAATGCCTAAAAATAAATGAATGATAATAATAATGTAATAATAATAATATAATGTATCTAATCATAAAAATATTATATAATATTATTATTATATTATTATATTATTTTTAGGCATTTAAGTTGTAAATTAAATGTCACTTTTTAAAATAATAATAATATATAATAATAATAATATATATAATATTTTATGATTATTATTACTTATTATTATTATTATTATTATTCATTTATTTTGATGCATTTGAGTTGTAAATGAAATTCCTATCAACCTATATTTACTATTATTTACTATTTCTTCAATATCTCCCATATAAATGCATTCTTGGTGCTTTGCATCAAAAAACTGCATGATGCTCTAAAGTTTGGATTTCAGTACAGTATCCCTGTAATATTGCCTGTCCCATGCATGTTTACATTCCCTCACTGTATTATCCCCCTAGACATCTGCTGGGAGGCTGTTCCATCTATCTACAACCCTTTCAGTAAAGTAAAAGGCCCTTTCATTCCATCCAAGCCTCTGACCTTCTAGTTTAAGATTACGTCCTCATGTAACGTTTCTCCTCCTTTGAAATAAACTTCCATCCAGTACGATACAATGAAGTCCTTGGCTCTTATGATGTAAAATTAGATCAGGTCTAAATTAGAAGCATGATGTAACTGTTGAGCCAAAGTTAAATTAGCCAATGAGGATAATGTATTGCAGAATTATTCATTTATACTGAAAGCTCTTAAAAGCCTATTCATTGTCTCAATGGAACATCACATTTCTCCGACTGACAATATTTGGGGCGATACCAGCAATTATATCAGGATTTTTTACATTATTTTTTTCCTCATAGGTAGAACAGAAATTTTACTTGCCCCCCCCCACATATTTTTATTTTCTCAACCATTTCGTTTAATATTTACAAGAAAAACCTAGTTTCAAGGTTGTCCTTATTGCCAGCAAAGCAGTGAAGGGAGAAATCGCCTATCTCCTTGTACCCGTGTTATTGCACATATCAGTTCTACATCACACTAAGCTGGCTTTGTCTGACCATCCATGGATATGATTTCAATTTGGCGGCCGCCAACGAGTGACACCAACCCGGATCAGACCGCAACACGGAGAGGAGTCAATGACCTGAGATGTTCAGCCGTGCAGCTCAATGAAGAAAAGGCGCCCAAGTTCAGATAGGGTCAACGGCTGAGCTGCAAGGCTCTCGGTCAATGTTCGAGAGGGGCCAAGTGTGTTGGGTTCCATTATAATGAGAGAAGCAAGAAAGTTATCCCAGGAAAAAAAAAACAATTTGTCCGACCTTTGAACTTTTCGTACATTGTCTTGGTCACATGACCAGTAGGGTTTATAAATAATGTGGCCTAGAAAAAAAAAATACTAAATTGCTAATAACTGAACTGACTAAATTATGACTTCTCTAAAATGTCCAGACATTTAAAAGTAACACAGAATATGAACATTAAAAAAAAATGCAGAAATGCTATAATTTTATTTTTTTTTAAAAAGGAACATTTTCCACCACCCAGTTAGTATCAATTAAATCTTATCCATTAGGACAATTTAATGAACCAGCTTCTCATATTATTATTACAATTTTGACAATTTCGCCAATCCACAAAGGTACATAATGTTCCAGCTGCTTAAACCTAATAAAAAAAAAGGGGGGAGGACAACGAAGAAAGAAATGTTTTACGCAGAACATATTGCTCTTATTTTTACAATTATGACTGTCGTGAATTTGTGAACGGTGCTATTAACTTAATTGATATATTTAAAAAAAAAAATAATAACTCCCAGCTCTTAAAATCTTTCTATAATAGTCGAGGATTTTGAATGATCTATGATTATAAGCGTATGAACTGTAAATATCAAAGTCCACTTATCTCTCTGACTCTAAAACGCGGCCCTAAGTGAAGTTTATTGTCTTCTTTTATTTCAATTTGATTGAAAATGCATTCTCTGATGGTAGAGCTGTCACGATTACATCCGACTTACTTGATGGCTCATCTCATCTCTATTTTCAGAGTCAAGGCGTTAAAGTAATTTTCTAATTTAGGCAATATAGAAGTAAGGGTACTTTTCTATAAAAATGTAAAAAAAAAAAAATGAATTATGTAAATGTGATGATCTTCTCTCCTCTTAAACCCTCTTTATCGGCGCGAAAAATATGAAGATATTTTATATATATATATTTAGATAAATAAACTGGTGAATGGAAGCGTCTTTGTAATACAGAATAAATATATTATATAGAAAAAAGATTAATGTCCTTTAAGCTATTATTTTTTTTCTTTGACGTATCCTAACCAACACCTATAACTTACTCTAGATCAACCCAAGATCAAGGATTTAGTCCAAACAAACAAAACATTTAAGAACGCAACATCCAAAGTGGTTATTTACGGGATCAAATTTTATTTAAATGCAGTGAAGGTTCTAGTGGTTTTATGACCCACAAAAAAAAAATCACCATTATATTGTTTCTTTTATTTTATTATATTATTATTTTATTTATATTATTCTATATTGGCAAGAACCCTTTAAAAAGTGATGTATCGAACATAAAAAAGTCTAAAATGGAAATTTGCAATAATTTCGCAATTACGTGATTATGGACGAATTGCTTCCATTAAATCAGAAATCATATATTTTAATTTTAAAGAAATATATTGGTCAATTTATATATTTGTTCATTGCACTTCTTTTCAAGTTTGTGCGTCACTGAGCTGGATTTCACCAGTAGGGCCATCCAGCCCATATATTTTCTTTATGAAACTCCTTATTTTACATCTGCCATGGTACCATTCTGCCATTAATTATTATTATTTTTTATTTTAATTAAAATTAGTTATGTACTAAAAACTATTCAATTTTTAATGTTCATACTGCCTTCTTCCATTTTCAGGATAGTATGTTAAGCGTAATCATTTCACGTTAGAACGCTCATCCTGACTTTGTATAAATGGTGGAGTTCTTCTGCTCCCCCCCCCAAACAAATGGCATTTCTCCAGATCACTGAGAATCCATAACAATTAAAAATATCAACCCAGCAATTACTGAACTAAGTTCCTTAAGTACCAACAGATGCATACCATTATAACTTTATCCAATAACCTTTGGACCTCATTCCTTGTACGTCGAAGATGTGCTTAATCAATATTTTCCATCCAAGCTTTCATCCATTGGCTTCAACTCAACGTAAACCTTGGAAAGACCCTTTAGTATTACGAAAGTATGACATTTTACCCTCTCCACAAGTAGGGACGGTGATGACATTTAGAGCACACTCGACAGCTCAGCTTGAATTTAGAGAGTCCTCCTTGGTATTGTTGGTTGACCAGATGGTTCTTTTCGGCGGATAATCTTATAACAAATCATCATACCAGCTAGAAATGATCTTCTTGTACATGTGTTCTCCAAGTGTCCTAGGGAAATAAGGTCACCTTACCTACTGCAGATGTTACACTTTCCCAACCTGGCCCACACCAGGCCCACACCAGGCCCTTTCTAAATGGTTTAAAATCGGTAGGAGGAGAAACTGTAGCCCCCTGTAGTTATGCCACTGACCAAATGAGTCTAATCTGCCATTAAATTCAATGCTTCTAATATGCAGTTGGTCCAAGCCAATGCTTAAAAAAAGAAAAACTTAACTTAGCGATTAAATTAGCAAATTAAACCACGGGCAGAGGCGCTCACAGCTCTCCATTTTGACTTTTGTGTGAAATATACCAAATGGATAAGCTTGTTTTTTTATTAAGTAAATTGATTTGACCTACAGTTAAGTCCTTTCTCCATAAAACTGTGTTTTTGGTATGAACAAATGACCTTTCAATAAGAGCTGTGTATTAGATCACAATGCTTTATTACTTAATGGTATTCTGCTTCTTGCTTATTGTGTTTCTTTGACTTTTCTGAATTAATAAAACGCTGGTCTATTACTGCATTAAAAGTAATTCATTTAAGGTTTTGCAAAGCTTTAAACTACATATTGGGTTGTAATTTAGTCTGGTTATGGATTAAAAGGGATGCCACAGCCTTGATATGCCCTTTAATGCATTTTAAAGGGACGGGCCCCAAAGATCCCCGAAATACCGTACAAAACATATTGGAGACGCTCACCAAGAACGGACAGGCACAAGAAAGCAAGAAAGTTTCAAATATATTTTTATATAGAAAAATAAAATGCTTATAAATAATAAACACTTTGGTGTAAAATCATCTTTCTTCTTGCAAATGTATTATTTTTCAAATATTGTAATTCATTTTTAATTAAGAATGAATGAATGAATGAAGAAAGTTGCAAATTATTTGCATCCCAAATACAATTTATTGGATGGATACATTTTCTCCCAAATTCTGTCCTTTCTTCAAGTGAAATGTTAGATTATTGGGATGGAAATGGTTAAGATCTCTATTATTATTATTATTATTTAATCACTGATGTGCTTCACTTCATGGTGTTGGTTGTTATGATTAATTAAGATCATTATGAAAATTTTCATTCTCAAGGGAATTTAGTGGTTCCTCTCCGTTTGTTGAATATTCTGCTAGGTTTGGTAAAGACGACTCATGAATATTTTATTTTCTTATTATTTTTTTGCTTCACGTGGCTGAATTTGGGCTTTGCAGTCAGCTCTACATACCCTGTCTTAATGTACCCTGACCTCTCGAGATGTCACCAAAAATGTAACCAAATCTTTTCTTTCTGTTCATTTTTTTTTTTCTGACTTCCTGGGAAGTTTTGTCTATTTCAAATATATTGTTATCAAAACCTTGTTACAATAATTTCTCCGTCAATCTACATATAACAACCTCCATCGATGCGTATATTACTACTGATTAATGTGTAACTTTAAGATCTGCTTGCAATGCAAAATCTTTCTTACCCAGAATCCTCTGCATAACGGGATATAATAAAAACACTTAAATAAAGGGATTTAACAACGTACAGAAGGGAAGGTTATTTAAGAGGAGAAATGTTAGCAGAAGAGGCCATAACCTGAGCGTCAAAGGCTTAGAACGGAAGGAGGTTTAACTTTCCTGAGAGGGTGGTAGATAAGCGGAACAGCCTCTTCGCCAAAGTGGTAGAGGCTAATAGAGTGAGAGAATTTAAACATACATGGGACAGGCATATGGCCCCTGAATCAAAGACGAGACCAACGACTGATTAAGGTTTGAGTCTTTACGGCAGGAGAAGCAGGCTGACGAGACGGGAGCCGGATGGGGCCGATCTGCCGGCAGATTCTATGTTTCTCGTTAATCATGTTGTATGGAAGGCCTCCAATGGAACAGCTGGAAAATTCTTCCGTCACGTTCATTGGAACATTACCATAACACGCAGCGTTATCCCGGCACATCTGGAATGTTTAAAGTTGCATATGTTTGAATGTCGTCGAAGCAGGCAATTTCCTTCCCTGTCATATTCTTCGCTCCATCCTTCACTCCCCTGACACAGATCTTACGATTGTGATATATTATTTTTAACGCTAAGAGAATATGTTTTCTGATAACAGTCCGGGCTAATGGATTTTGCGAGAAAACCTGTGTGGAAAATGTCAACATTAGATAAGTAGCGCAAAGAGTCAAACAGGCAGACTCGCGGCGGAACAGATTTTTATCCGTGAATATTTTACCTGGGATATGAAAACTTTTTTTTTTTTCCCCCCCCTCACTCGGTTGAATTATGCGTTGCTATGGAAATACGTCCGTTTCGCAGCAAAGCACTAATTTCTTAGTTACAAATATTTCAAGACACAGAGGATACTGATAATGTGTGCAGGCAGATTCATGCCACACAGCGGTCTTTTTTTTCCTTTTTTAATATATTCCTATTCCCTTTAGAAATAAACAAAGGGGAAAAAAAAGGCTTGTCAAATGTATTTTTCTTTTCAAAGAGAACACAGTTTGTTTTTATGATAGAACAATAAAGATTAGTGTAATATAAAACTATATTGAATTTGTAAATAACCAAATTAAGGATCTATAAAGCACTATGCATGGTATGGTGCCCCTCTCCTCAAAAATCACACTTAAGTCCTTTCCTCTAGGTATGGAGAGCTTTATCCCAGGAGAGGGATATCTGAGCGATCGTGGCTTAAATCTTCTACATTTCTAGCTCTTGCCTCTATGAGCACCACCAACGGATGATGGGGTGATATCTATTCTGGAGAAGATGCAGTCTCACAAAGGCTCAGGTTGGGTCAGTTTGGGGAGATCTTTGGACTTCCCAGGTCAGCCCATGGTTAGATCTTGACAGGTCGAGGGGGCTGAGAAGCATGGGCAGTCTCCTAGGTCTCTAATTGCTAATGCACATTCCTGGTAACTCTCTGGGCTTTGCCTAGAGACTACAGGTGGAATGACGCTTTTCTGGGTCTCTTGATCACGATGAATAATCCCCTGGTCGTGAGAGTGATGTTAAGGCACGCCCCATTACCCGCCCACTTCACTTCAACTTTTCTCCAACTGGAGCTAGCCTCACATGCAACATTAGCGGACCACAGACGGATGCCAGCGGGATCGCCCATCGAAGTCGGTGGGCCATTTACTGACATCGGTGGACCACCTACTGAACAGCTCATCCACATCCTAAAGAGAGGTCTCTGGGTTGCTAGATCCTGGATGTTCCTGGAACTTCTGGGCTCTGGCTACCCAGAGACTTCCCTTGTGGGACGCGGCCAGGACTGCCCACTGACGTCAGTGGGCGGTCCCGTGATGGTCCCGTGATGTTTGTGGGAGTTCACCTCCATTTAAAGGGAAATGGGTGGGGAGCGGGGCGTGTCAAGACCCTGCTCCCGTGACTGGGAGGATTCAGGTCTTGACCCGTAGAACCGGAGAAGCTGTGCTTCACCCGGCAATTTCCGGGCAGTTACCAGGAGAGTTACCAGGTATGATGATACATTTTTCACATTTATTTTTTTAAATGCTGTAAAAATAATAAAGTTGTTAAAAAATATGTAAAACAAAAATATATTGATATTTCTCATATATTAATGTATGTTATCGATAGATTGTGAATGTCATATTATTTATTAGAGCAATTAAGGACCCATTTTATGTTAAAAGTGTGATTACCAGCTTTGACTCCCGTATTTCACATTGGCAACTATATGATGAGCATCATAAACCTTTGACATGATCACAGCACATATAGTTTTTCCCTCTAGGTATCTAATATCATCTACCCTCGAAGGCCAAAAAGATATGGAAGATATCCAGAAATGTCACATGCCTCTAGAGACCTGAAACCATAATGGTCTCCTGCTAATTCGCTTTTGCCTTCCACCTAGGCAGATATTCCAGTAACTGGCTGTATAAACCCAACGCATCGATTTGATCTTTGGAAATATACTTAACCAGAAATCAGGTCTGAATAGAAATCCTACCCTAATTCTAGCAGCCTGCCATAGGCTTGTGTTATGAATTATTGCCTTCCCTTGTAAACATGTCTTAGAACCATGCTTTATGCCTTGGGAAATTATAGATTTGTCAATTCCCTTCCATTACTCCCTGATGACTGCGCATGTTATGATTATTCCTGTTTACGGTAGCTCTCTTAATACGCTCTAAAAATTGTAATCCTTTGACCAAAGCTTTTATAAAAAAAAAACCTTTGTAGAAACCCTGATTTCTTTTATTTATTGTTGGTTTTTTTTGTGTTTTTTTTTTTTAAAGGCAGCGGTAAAGTCCTTAGACCTTCTCAGCCATCTGCAAAGGCAGACATTTTAGTAACAAAGACTGTAATTCACCAAGTCATACATCATTGTCATGGAAGTACATTCACAGCCTGAACTATGGAGACTAATGTTCTTTGAAAACAGAAGACTAATGAATCCGTACCACAAACAAAATATGTATCAATAAACATCCTGTAGACCTCTAGGGCTTTGTTCTACACAAAGCAACATTTCCGTCTTGGGTGCTTGAGACCTCTTTGCATGGTTATGACGCATAAAAAAGCTTGTCTATGGATGTATGTTTTGTCTGTTTTCTCTTATATCTTATCAAAAATCGAATATGTGGAGCTAAAACGAATGACTCTGGAAGCCCTAGAATATGTTCAGGGATAATTTACAAAGCTTTGTATTCCCCTTTTTCTCATGCCATGAAGACAATGTCAACGTCTCTTGTTCCTTCATTTTCTCCTGTTCCTTCTGCTTATCACTAAGATAACATTTCCATGAGTACAGAAAATCCACCACACTACCACTGGCACAGAAGTTAATAAACTTGTAATTCCTTCTCTAATAACTCATGATACTCAGTTGATGGACATGTCCCTCAGTTTCCAGGAACCAGGTAGACATGGCTTGTGAGAACTTGCTGCAGACACCTAATTTTTCTGCTATGTAATGTTCATCCCAGTTAGTTGGAGAAAGCAGTGTGTAGCTTCCAAAGTGCAAGCTGCTTTCTGAAAATAGTAAGTGAATATGCCAAGTGGCTTCTACACAACAGAGGTGGAAAAGCCAACATGGCGCATATTGAATATATTGAATATCCAATAGGTGCAACCAAGGATACAAGTAATTATAGCAGGCGCATGAGTATATGTGAAGTCCTGGCATTTGTACATATGGATGCAACCGAGGATACAAGCAATCCTAGCATGTGTCTGTATGGAAAAAGCCAATCATATAGGAGGTCCTATCATGTGTGGATTTAGATGCCCCAGAAGATATCCAAAATGCTAGCAACTGTCCATACCCGAAGACCAAAATATTGAATGGGTGAAATTAAGAAATCCGAACCCAAGGATGAGTTGGGCATTGGGCAACACCAGGTCACTCAGCAATTGTCCACAAGATGAAAGACTATTTTTAATTTCACTTCTGCTTAAAAACCATTCTTTTTTAATGTTGTACGAATCACAATGGGAAACAGTTAGGGACCCCTGGTAGTACTTGGCTCGTAGTTTGTTTGGGTACGCGTGCACTAAGTGGTACAAATTGCTGAGCATACGGAACGTTGCAAAGGCTCTATTGTGGCTCGTAATAAACAAGCCCTTCTTCGTGTAAAGTGTTGACGTGATGGCTCCAGACTAACACCATAACTCATTGGAATATTGATTATGTATAAACAAAAAAAACATATGGTCTTCTAACGGATAAAAAAAAAAGACACCGTGAATCCTCTTAGTGTTGCATACATTAGAAACAAGCAGATTTGAGCGAATTAGACGAAGCTGTCACATTTGTGTATCGTAAAGAAGCAGAAGAGCAAGACAACAATTCCACGGCTGAGAACCATAAGAAAATTAAACGAGACGAAACGGCAGCAGTCTTATCACGCAACGTTCAGTTTTGGGCAATCTACATAAAATCTGGTAGAACATTTCTGCCAATTCTTGTGACTTTATCACTATGACTGCCCTGTTTTTTCCCCCCCATCTTATGTGTTGAGCTCTAACATATGTATTCTATAAGTATCTTATCATCCCTTATTAGATTTCATAAATAAATATATAATGTTTGCATCCAAAATTGGGGATAAATTAGGGTGCTTTATATACTATAGATAGTTCTACTATTACATATTTTGTTCCTTCAATCAATCTCATTTATGCTTAATTTGAGATTTAGCCTTTTTTGGGGAAATGGTTGCCAACCTTTTTAAAGTCATCAACTTAATCTATAGGCATATCTTTTATTATTGACGTCCAGGTGTTGATTTACACCAGATAGTGCCAAATAAATTGAATTGATGTCGCCCCCCAACACTAATCACTAATCATAGACCTCCTATGCCTTCCCCAAATGTATCAGTTGTACTCCTGGTAGATTCCAGATCTTTTCCCACACATTGGAGATCATTTGTGGGGTAACAGCAAGCGCCCCTGATCCAAAACCACAAGAAGCCCCCCAAACCACAAAGACACGAGTCAACCTGGCGGAAAATTGTACCGTTACCTTAACAAAGGTTAAAAAAAAAAGCTCCTTTAAAGAGAATTATTATTTTCTTTCGCAATGAGCAATAACACTTATCCTTTGAAGAGATAAATCATGACATATTTTAATCAAATAAGATATGAAAAGATGTCGCCAATTTATCAATTGGAATGATATGCAGACACGGCACAAATGTATGCTCCTGTTAATCAGTTCACAGATAAAAGAGGATGAAGATATCTTGAGCTATTATTATAATCTGTTAAAATCTACTGTGAAATGCCTACAAAAAGGCATTTTAATCAGTGATAGAAACATATATTTTGGCAGCAGATAAAAAAAAAAAGCGGTTAACATGTAATCCACCGTAGTTCCAATACGTCATGGCCTTTCGAGGGGAAATAAATGGATACTATTGTTTCAGGATGCTTGTTGGGGCTTTATCGTGACTCCGATGATAACTATTTATGAAAAATAATTCTGAGTGCCTAAAAAGAGGGGACATTGGGGAAGGAAATAGGGGTATCCTGGCCCCCCTTCATTTTTCGTATGCGGGTAGGTGGTCCCGATGACATTGGTGGGCGCTCCCACTGCCATCAGTGGGCGGTCCCGCTGTCATTGTGATTCATTGTTCGTGGAAAGTGGGCGGAGAGTGGGCGTGGCAACCCAACGGTCCTTCTTGGTGACACAGAGACCCAACGCTTCATCCTGAGTCTCCAGGAGTCTCCAGGCAAAACCCCAGAGATATTCCAGGTAGGGGCATCAGTAGAGAAAAAGGGGATTTAGTCCCAAAAAGGAATTTTGTTAACCCATCTCAAACATGCTAAAACGATCCCACTATGTTAACCGCTATCTCCATTTCTTGAGCACCATTTCATGTTTGTTTTAAAGTTCCTCCTTCCATGTCCAACCAACATTAGGACCTTTAGCCTCCTTTTCTACTGAATTCTTCATTATATTCTATTATAATTAACTCGAAGGGCATATCTGTTGAAGAGCTTTGTTTCCGGCCAAAAGAATGCATGCCCTACGTAATACTATAGGACATTGAGTTCTGCGTCGGCAAAGTCAATTACATGAAAACCTTACAACAAGTTTACAGAAAAAATTCAATATAGACGTGAATTGGCACAATCTGCTTAAAACTTCACATACAATGTTCCCATCTGTTCGGAATTAGATGGAGATGAAAGGCACTAATAAAAAAATACAAGAGACTTAAGCCAAATTACAAAAGTGTATCTAGATATATCATTGTGTATCTATATTATTAGATAGATAGATAGATAGATAGATAGATAGATAGATAGATACTTCAGATAGAAAGATACTTCAGATTCCTCGGGTATGCCTGACCTCAACCATACATTATTAGGGTCACAATGTCAAAATAAAATCTATATATGCATTTGTGCGTAATTAACCCCTTAAAGACAATGGGCGGGCCCTAAACCCATTGAAAACAATGCATTTTGAGCCCGTACATGTACGGGCTTTGTCATGAAGGGGTTAAAAATCTGCAGGACCTATGATTTAAAGATTCTCTCATCTGGCACTTTGCAGATGTGGTTACAAATGCAATATTTCTCCATCGTGCAAGCGGAATAGAAATTCATATTAAGTATCATCATGCTATTCCATTTATATATATTTTTATTAAAAAAAAATGTAAAACTTTTCTTGGTAATGAGAAACCTTACTTTAAAACAAAAAATGTGACAGGTCAACATTGACAGGGGTAGCCTCGACTCTCGGGCTATGCCATCCCCAATAACCCCCAAATAAAACACAGACACCAAATGTGGGATAAAATTATTTATTAACATTTGTTAATACAACAGAACACCCCTAAGCTTGTCAGGACCAACCGGGGGCCGAACCGTAAGCATCACCATAACAGAAAAGACCATAGAGATATCACAATGAGCTATTATAACATCTTACTGGAGCTGCAACAGCAAAGCAACAAGCTATCCATCTTTTCATGAAACAAAATGATCAGCCAAAACATTCACAAACAAATGTGAAATACAATGGCTGTATATTTATGGACAAAAAAAAATAAATAGGCATTGCTCCCTCTTTAAATCAACATTAACTACCTGGAAAGAGAGGACAAGAATGTAAATCACTTATTATCTTCTCTTAAAAAGAATAAACAGGTTAAAAAGTATTTCAAGTTGTGATGGCACTCCCGCCACAGATTTCTACATTCTGGTTCATAACATATGACCCTTTAGTCATAATAATGTGTATTGATGTGCAGTTTGAATATAAAAAAATAAGAAAGACAACTGTGATGATACAAAGAAAGAATTCGGCCCCCGTCTAGTCGCTCCTGCTGTAAAGACTCAAACCTTAATCAGTCGTTGGTCTCGTCTTAGATTCAGGAGCTGTATGTCTATCCCATGCATGTTTAAATCCCCTTACTGTGTTAACGTGACATTATGACTTTCCCCGATATTTGGAGCCATGCCTGATCAGATTACCTTGGCAAGCAGTAGATACTGACTATAATCTGCCCATTACACAATGAACAAAAATAACTAAAGATAAGACCCTTGCTGATGATTTTATCTTATTTGACCTCTTTCTCTTCATACGTAGACTTTAGGATCACAAAGTTTCTATTTTTTACTAGCAGTGGTAACCAACTTTTAGAGGACCCCTGAGGGTACATGACATCATGCCCAAGGTTGTTTGTTGCTTCATTTTTACTTTGTATTGACATATGTGACATATTCCCCGTAAATTCAAAGGTGTATCAAATACCTGCTTCAAAATAGCCTATATGGGGATCTGTCCACTCATCTCAAAGTCTCATTAACTAACTACACCAAGGGTACTCGTGTTAATTTGCCTTATTTCTGCACTGACAGGTTTTTTTTTTAATTATTGTTTAAAAATCTCTTATTTGTAAAGACGAGGTTTGTTTAATCCACTAATTATCCGACAAAGCTGCCGAGAACATTCGAGATCAGCGAACTTGAGCACGGAATTTTATAGGCTAGACATAGTTTTTCTTTCAAAAACATATAAATAAGTCTTTTTTCACAAATGACTGGAGAGCAGTTAAGCAACGGTTCATTAAATCCAACATAGTAGAGTTATATTGGTATTTTTAGATGGACACTTTCTATATTATTGTATTGTAATTCACAGTCACATTTTTTCTTTTAATAAAGCTATGGGTCCCTAATATATATATAATATATATAAAAAAATTAAAAAATGTGTAATGGGAAATATTGGAACCTCTTGAATGTAATTCAAACTTTTCTGATTGTAGAAAATTAAAAAAAATAAATTCTTGACTTACTATAATTATAATAAATTCACAAAACAATGAACTGTAACATTTGTGGTCAAAGTTATTATGAAAGATCATCATATATAAAGAATGCGTTTCTTCCACTTAGACACAGTACTAATTTTAGAATTTCTCATTTTATTTTTAGATACAGACAGAGGGCTTAAAATCATAAATCAATTCCAACATAATTTCTGTAGCAAATTGTAGCCAAATTTATAAAGGATTAAAAAAAAATCTGATGCATTACAAATGTCACCTCCAAATTCATGATTTCTCATTCAACTCCTGTCTCTCTTGAGACGCTAGAAGTACAAAGCCTATTTAAGCCATAAAGAAGGATTATCTATGTGCCCTTTAAACAAATTAGAGTGGATTATCTGGTTTAGAGGATAAAAGGGGTTAAATTGTTCAAAAAGATAGTTTAAAAAGTCTACTTCTGAGTGGATCGGCAGTTTGGGTCAAAAAGGTCACTCGTAAAGAGATACAATTTAGAATCCAATCAGATATTCTAAGAAAGGTGGTGTGTTTGTAAGGGGTAACGATCCATGTTTGCCATCTTTAAATCCGTGTACTTTGACATTTAGGAAGCACGAAGCCCTCATGGGTCATAGAATGTTTAGTGTACAAGTAGTATTCTATATAGCTGTGCCTGTCTTTCACTTATTATTATTATTATTATTTTATTATTATTATTACTATTTTGTATTATTATTATTCTTTTATTTATATAGCAGCACTTCTTACAGTCCGTACATTCAGAGGGTCTGAAAAAACTACCCCGATACATTAGATGAAAAGGACTCGGCTCAAAAGCTTACAAACTAGAGGGGCTCTAGATAAAAGAACCTTTAGGTATAGAGAATGAAGGCGAAATAGTGAAATGGCTGGATGTGGGAGTTGTGTCAGTTTCAGAGAAGTTCTAGCTGAAAATATTGTACGCTTCTCCGAAGATGTGAGTTTTGATGTTTTGAGTGAAAGCTGGAGGTTAGATGGAACAGAGTTCTAGACGTTTGGGGCAGCACCAGTGATGTCTTGTGTGAGCGATAATGGAGGAGGAGAACCTTGGCGCATGTGAGGAGTACAAAGATCATGTTTTTTTGTTATGAGGGCAGTATCATGGAGGGCTTTCAATGTTGGTATAAGAAATTTGAATTTAATTCTTTAAGATGTGTTACTCTCTTCATGGACCTCTCTACTCTCCATAAAGTGAACCCACCTCTCAAGCAGAATCAAACTGGCCATCAGGCAAACTGGACCAATGGCTGGTGTGTTGGTATGCCTAAACTTGTCATTACTCCATGGGCAGATTGGGTGTTTCTCTGATGTGGCCACTGGCTGGTCCCACCTGGTAAGTAAGAACAGAGCACTCCTGGCTGCGCGTATCCATCCAGTGGCCTTAGGTATGTCATTTAGAGGCCATTGGCCTAAAAGCCCCAGAGCCTTCTCTTATCCTTGGTCCAGTCCTGCTTTCCAGGTTGAGTAACAATAAAATAAAATTTTTTGTATTTTCCTTCGGTATCAAGACTTGTTGCCATTTTGCTGAACTTCTGAAAACAAAAGACGCCGCATTTTCCCTACTCATGCTCAGCGAGAAGTTTGGGATTTATTTTGAAATATGAATTACTGTTATGTAAGAAATATTTTTTCAGACGCACTTCTCTTGCCTCGTACTCACCATCTTACCCGTAGGAGGATTCAAAAACATTTTCTCAGTTACAAAGTGAAGCTGTTTGACAAAAAAGTAAATATATTATTAAATATGCAAAAACATATTATTAAATATTATTTTATCCCACAATGTCAAATAATACCACAGGAAAAAAATGAATCATTTTCAAAGTGAAAAAGCCAAAGCAAATGATTCAACAGATTTAATCAGCAGCATTATAGCTTTTGTAAAAAACATGGTTATTTAATATAGTGGAAACAAATTTAATACAAAGTACGTCTTTGTCATTTTTTATTTTATTGTTCTTAACTTTTTTATGTTTTCGCTATTTTTCTATTCTCATTTTAATTAACTTTCAGGAAGGGCAGAAGAGGCAGCTTCTCTAGGCTCCATAAGATAAGGGGCGCACTTGAGTCTTATCTACACTCTAATTTACGCTCTCAATGTCCTCCTACCTTCTCTACTGACTACTTCCGTCTCCTTGGCTCCTTTCCCACAGCTCTGCTTCTTCTCTTGCCTCTTCTTGATCTTCTGTCTTCTTGTTCTTCTGTCTTCGTCTTTCTTCGCCCGCTTCTCCATGAAGCTGGCCTCCTGTGCACTTCCGCAAAAGGGCGGAGCATCGGGACACACCTTCTCCCCCCGATTGGAGGAATGGGGAAGAGGCTGTTCCCGCGGTTTCCCCTTTTTGCTGAAGTGAACCCGAGAAGACTAATGTAGGGAGAATATAAAAAATAAAGATAATATTAGAACAGACAGTATAGAAAATTAAGAAAAAGACGTACTGGTAGAGAAGGAGAAAAGGGCCCGGCTCTCCCGAGGTTACAATCTAATGAGAAATACGATTCAGTTTACAGATGCTGAAGAGTAAACATGGAGGATTTATCAAGCAATTCTACCGTTATTGGCTTCAACAGCTACTTATAAATATATTGATTTTCCCATAATGAGATGGCAAGGTGCATCAGATACTCAATACCTTTAAGGGCTTTATACTATAGTTTAAAGCAACATTATTATTATAAAGCTATATATATATTTTTTTTATTATTATTTATTATTTTTTTTTTTTTATTATTATTATTTTTTTTGTATGTGTATATAAAAAAATATTTAATTTTGAAATCAACCTATATATTTAAAATTCTAACCAGAAATTGGTACTACCATGTACTCTGTAGAACAGGACAAAAAAATACGAACACTATCCCGTTTTAAACATTTTACATTCAAAATGGATTCCAGGTTAAAATAAAGATGAATTTCGTAGTTATCACAACGTGAGGAAAGCAATGAAATAAATCTGACGTGATTGAAAATGACAATGGCAAATACTGGGAATTTTTGAAGAGAACACCGAGCAATATTGGAAAGAAAACAGCAATTCCTTGTAATCTCTCAGTGACAGTGAAGTATTGTCCTACACATCGTAATCTCTTTTCTGTAAAGTAAAACTGAATATTTCAGCCACACTGAAGGAAAAAAAACACTGCATCATTCACAGGAAAGGGATTAAAATAGGCTCTGGCACTTTAAGGCCTGTGGGCATTAAATTACATGCATATGGCCGCCTGCCTGATATGCTGGACTGTGTTCTTAGACTTACATTCTTATTCTTGCAGGCTACGGCTCAACGAAGGGTGAGACCAGCCATGCGAGCGGCAATAAAGGTAGGAGGCACTATCGGGCACCAGCCCACCAGATATGTGCCCAATAGCCGGTCTAGACCGGGCCATATACGCGAACTTCCATAGTTAGTATATCAACAAATAAGGTGTCACTAAGATTCTGAGATGAATAGGAAAAAAACCATATATATATATAAAATATTGTTTAATAGTTATATATTTAAATAAATAGGAGAAAAAACCCAGGGGGGGAAAAAATAATAATAAAAAAAAAAAAATTGCCCCAAAGTTTATATATCCAAGAATGGACAAAACAGCTTTGGTTTGCAGTCAAAAAGATAAACTTATCAGAATATAGTCAGGGATGTAAAATTCCATGATCTAAAGAGCATACGTAATACTTTATGTTAGCCTTGTGTTTGTTTCCAATGTCATATGACTATATACAGTCTACATCCACAGGGCTTTTAATACGAGGATATTGTCCTCGAAATACTCCCACTACCAGCTTGCTAAAAAACCTTTGCCGCCTACACTGAATGGAAGTCTATTTGTCTCAGAGACAAAAGAACCCGACTTTTCAATTGTTGCTATGATGCATACGAGGAGGGTATGACATCCTACGTATTATCCATCGGTACAGACGGCCGTATGGAAACACAGACAGAGCAGTACTGGGTCGGGTATAATGTAACAGGAATCTTTCTCATGTATTCTGTATACATTCCTTATCCTATATAAGCCTAACTCACATTACAGCAGTGGGCAGGTGCCTATGAGTTTAATTAGATACCAAGGCAACTTTGTTAGAAGTCAACTTAAAGGTCAAATTGAACAGTGAGTCTGGGATAGACTTCCTTCTTCACAATAAATGGCTGAATTATGGAATTCATAATATGTACATATATTGTGCCTAAAGGGTTAACTTTTACCTAGGCTGTGAACATTGCTTTGGCTGAAATGTCTTGGAAAGTAAAAAAAAACGAAGAAGTGATTGCTGTACAGGGTACTGCTTTCCTACTACCGGTATTCGAAGGGTTAATAAACTTTTTTGAAAAATTGCTGTAGAATATCAAAGAGAGATAAGCGCGTTCTACGCTAAACAGGGCTCATCCTTTCAGACTTACATAAGATTTTCTATGGAATCAAGGAGAAAGAAGTGTGACGTCATTGGGAACAATTTTGTGGTATTGACAGACGCAGCCGTGAATTGAATAAAGAGGACAGACGATGTCAAATTAATCCTTGGCCGGGGAAGGATTTACAGTTTTTAGTTAAATTTGCCAGATATTTGGTGTTCACGCTCCATTTGGCTTACGGGACCATCGATGTATCCAACACGCAGATCGTTCAAAAGGGATGGCACGGAATACCTAAAAATAAAATTAGTTTAGTTTAGAGTCCTTTAGTTATCAGGCCACCATAAGTGTCCCGACCCGGCCTATTTTTAATTATTGTACAGAATAGAATGATCTTTGAGCGTTTCCCTCCATAGACGCCCAGTCCCATGATGTTCACCTAGTGACCCAACTTTGGTCCAAATGCAACTAAATGTATCCTTTCATCTACTATTCCTAGTTCAATATAAAATGTGTGGACTATTGATGTATCATGTCAAGTCCCCATGCTCCTAGTAACTGCACCTGTAGCACCCATGCGCAAATGGGTCAAAAAAGATTCGGACAAATATTTGGGTTGGGGGCATTTTTAACTCAGGAAAGAAATTTGTTGCCCGATGCTCACATTCACTCTCACTCTCTTATTCTTGTTCACTCAATCTCTCACTCTAAATGTTTCCCTACCTTCTCTGTTGACCACTTCTGCTTTTGCATCTTCTTTATCTGCTATCATCTATCTTCTATCTTCTTTTAAATCTTCTGTCTGCTATCTCCAATTGTCTATCTGCACAGGAATCCTACAGGAACTTCTGTCAAAATGGCGGGGGGTTGCAGTGACGTCCTCTTCTCGACCCTCCAATCGTGATAGAGGACGTCACCGAAAGTGCTGCCGTATCGCCCTGAGTTCAAGTTAGGGCAAAATGCTGGTGTTTTTGCTGATGTCCTCTCCTCCAACGTGCGTTTTGTACAAATCCGAAAGCACAAGTCTACTTTCTATCCCTAAACAGAAATTTTAGGAATGGGAAAACTGAGACCGGACCACTTGGCTCAACTTTTGTTATGATGATGTCATGTTTTTCCTTTAATATGATCTGTACCTATGTATCACTTATACCGCCGTCATTTTTCGACCCATACAATTGAGGTAAACTTAAAACACTGCTCAATGCGAGATGCCGATCTCTCTGAAGACGAGACGTGTGTGTAACAAATATAAACAGAAATGATAATCTTTCCATTATGTTCTTTTTTTTTTTTTACAAGGTGACCTGTTCCTGATTGAACATAATGCAGTCCTAGCATGCTCTGAGACCGAAAACCTTTCATTTTATACATCATTGTAGTTATCCTTCAAATCCCTGTCTAGAGAGAGAGAGGATGGTCGGCTACTCCTTAAAGACAGCTCGCGCTTCGTTTATATTCTAATCTTCATCGGACCTGACTTTTTGATGTCTGGGAGATGCAAGATTAACACATAAGGGAGGTGTTGATCACACAACAAAGACAGGAAGACTTTGTATTGATGGAACTTCTTCTGCTGCAGAAATGTTGCAGGTTTAAGCTTTTTTTTCAATCGAGAAAGCAAACAACGCATGAAAAAATCAGATACTTTAGAAAAACCAATAGAGGGAGAAGGTGAGCCATAAACCAAATAAGCTGATATTTCAATAGAGATATTTGATGGCTCGACGTTAGACGTCCTGTGCTGCAGGAGGGTTATGTTGCAAGGCGTTTGACAACAAATGACAAAATATGGACTCTAATAATTTTGGTTTAAAAATACAATGTTGCATTAAATAGCCAAAGTTTAAATGTCGTTTGATCACAAAAGTCAAAATCCAACCGAAATGGGAAGTGAGGCATCGATAAAATTAAGGAGAATATTACTTTACTACCATATTCATGGATATTTTCATACATATGCCATTCTGGATAAAGCTGCCACGAAGACGTAATGGCAAATGGGGGTCTTGTTAGCAAATTTTAGCCCCAATCCTGACATGGTGACGTCACTTGTAATCCTCATCAGGTGTGTCTTTAGAAAAAGACACATCTGATGAGGATTTCAAGTGACATCAGGTGTGTCTTTTTCTAAATATAACTGTTTATTCACTAAAGTTTACATTTGTAGAAGAGTTTGTAACTCCATGAATGCACAATGCATTATAAGGGGCCACCCCTGCAATGATGGCTGAGTTGGCCCTGCATAATGTATACTTCAATAAATCTAAATGATTTTAATATGCTGTATCCCAGGTCACTTAAGCTATTCTTGGAGGAGAAGCCCAATGGGGTCGGCCCTTCATCATCTAAAGTCAAGTCAGTGAGATGAAACTGCAACTCTCTTAAGCAATGTCCTTCCAACTCACTGCTTAGTAAATAAACCCTCTACAAATTGCTCACACTGGACTGACTGCTGGGATATGGCACCATTAAAAAATGTTTGTAGGCCATAAGGTAGTTGGGTTATCCATAGATCTTTATTGCCACCATTAGACACAAGTAACAGAAATGTACAGAAAGACCAGACCACATTCAGATCTCCCATCATGAGTGACATATTGTGGCCTAGGATGGCAAGTCCAGGGGGCAGCAGTCCCTCTGCTGCAAAATGAGGGGGCATATCACCCATATCAAAGTTCACAACCCACTGCTCAGCGGTGGCAATGGAGGCTATGGAGAAGATGGAGAAGGTCGTTGGGGGTCTACTCTGGGTCAGACCTTGGGCAGCATTTAAATAAGGAACTGTCCATAATGGGTCCCAACTCAACTATATGCAAAATCTGTATTTACACTAGCCGATTACATGCCTAATTAACACATAGTGAATCTTCCACAATAGCTGTGCCAAAGTGAACAGGTTCTGTCCTAAAATACACAGTCAGAGCCTCTTATAAAGAACTAAAGTGCCATTAAAAATAAACAATATTTTTGAGGACTATTCTCCACTAGGTTTGCAACAAATTCAAAGATAATAAAAAAAAATGTAAATATTACAACGGATGTAGTTTATAACTAAGTCAATTATTTTTTTTCATCTTTAACACAGATCAGGGCTCAGGGAGAAACAGAGTCACGCAAATAAAGAAAATTAACTTTGAAGAAGAACTGCAGAGGAGAAGTACAGTAGATATAAAAAGCTTTAATTCCAAACCATCAAATATTTATATCACAGTTTGATGGTCCTTGAGAGAGTGATGCGATTTTCCAGAAGTGAGACACAGTTCTGCTAAATGTGTCCATCCATCAACGTTTGATGAAGTCACACTTTGCATATCTAGCAGAAATCACCCTTTTTCTGGCAGATACATTAACTACGGAAAAAGAAATAGGATGTTTCATCTAAGTAGTTTTACAGAAGAAGAATTACCATATTTCTTTTGAGATATAGACCTTGGGAATCTTTGGAATCCTGGGTTAACAGAGACGAAATATGTGATGGTGAAAAATGTCTTCCTCTGATGGATCCATATGATACGAAACCTTGGGATGGGGACCCTTTCACCCCTTGTATGGGAAATGTAAAAAAATGTTCAGGTTTTCTAAGAAATTATGTTTGAAGTTAATTATTCTAGGAGTTTAGTTCACAAATGAGAGATCAGCAAGAAATGTAAGGAACCTGAATTATTAAAATCATGTATTTTCATAGAATGTCAACCATACTTTGTAAGCCTCACCCTTAAGGTCTTCTGAAACGTTTAAACATATAGATCAGAGGGTAAATGGCCTTAATAATACCTTCTGCGCAGTTTGGGGGGTTTTGGGGGGTTATTCACTAGACTGTGAGGTTTATTTGTATCTTCATGATGAAGGGCCAACTCCGTCAGAAGGTCTGAGCTGACCCTGTACAAAGCATAGTTTAATCAGATGACCATCAAGACATCTTTCCATTTTTAGCAGGACTTATTACAGGTTCAGCTAAGGAATAGCTCACCAGGGTTGGCCCCTGGGCAATGATAGATGAGTTAAAGAGTAACTTTAATGTCCCAGGGAGCTATTTCAAAGAATAGTGCACATTAACCCCTTAAGGACAATAGGTGGTCCCTAAACCCATTGAAAACAATATATTTTGAGCATGTAGATGTACAGGCTTTGTCATTAAGTACTTTCTGAATACTTTAGTATGCCTTTTCAAAAAAAGTACTTATCTTTGATAGAAGCTGCAGCTTCTAAGCTGCCTCTCCACACTCTATCAATTGGTTGCTTGTGGCATGAAAGCTTTACCATTGAAATCAACGGGATCACTTTCCATACATGAGCACGGTGTGGGGGTTCTCCTTAGACCCCCTTGACATTAGCAGAACCAACACCGGAGCTCACTGTCAGTTCGTATATCATGTACAAGTATATCACCAGCAGATGAGGTGGGGGGCGATGGGGCAAATGTATATGAGTGGCTTCTCCAGAACACCATTTACATTAAAAGGGACTTCTCAGCTATCATAGGCATTAAAGTGCATATGATGGATGGAGTGTCCCTTTAAACAGTTGAACTCTCTGACTTCATTATGCATTATAAATAGTCTTCTCCGGTTAGTCTCCTGCATAATGTATAGTTCATTCAAAGAGATTTCTTAAAAGCTATCTTATTATTGTCTGAAATGGTAGGGTGAGAAGTGCTATGCATTGAAAACAACGGTATATATGCACTGGTATAATGCCACAAACCTGGTATTTATGATACAATAGCGTTACAATGTAACTACTGTATCTGGATACACTTTATAAACGCGCGACTCTGTTTGTTGCATGAGTCATAAGCTAATAGAAGATCTTTTAAACAAAACATCACATTTTTACAGGTTGCGCAACAATTACAAGGCTTGAATCCTTGACACGAGGTGTGAAAGTACAAATACACCTAGACATGGGCTCTTGCCGTTACATAATACTTCTCCCTCCCGTCTCTGGCTGCATAATGCACTCTTGGTAACAGACGCATGTCCTTCGGAATAACAGATTCTATCATTCATAGCCTGCTGGGATATTGTAAAAAAAAAATAAAAAAAAATAATAAAAAGTTTTTAAAAAAATATTGCAGAGATGTATCACCCACTTTTTTTTTTTCTCATAGGTTTATATGATAGAATTAGTTCCTATTCTACAAATAAATCATTCCGGGGCGCCCAGTTTGTGCAGAATTCTCAATCTTACTCTCCCGGCTGAATTAAAATGTGTAATGAAAATGAAAATATATTTTGCTTCTTGGGAGGAAATGATTTATTCCGTGGTACTCTGGAAATATCTCGGATTAATGTGGGCAGTGCTTATTGCCTTCATTTATCAAAGACATGAGGGTTTTTTTTTGTTTTTTTTTTAACCCTTCATTGGCTGATCGAACCTGCCACCGTATATCTATAAGGCCAAGGAAATTGGTGGGACTCCTGGGAAAGAGATATTCACTGTCTACGTCCCTGTCAATAAATTGAACAAATTCTATCAAAATGATGAATAATTTGCAGGATATACCATTTAGACATTTTAACTTATCAGTGTCATCGCTAAGTAATCTGTAAGGCACAGAGAAAGTAATCTTTTAATTATTATTCTGCTCAGCTAAGAACATATTATAATAATGCCAGCTTAGGTTATAATTTAATATTTTTAAAGCAAAAACACAATAATTAAATATCTGGATAATAAAGGAAACGATTTTAATATTAACAATGATGGTTAAAAATATGGAATATTTAATTCATTATTTTTTTATATTATATCTTGTGAAAATAGATAAGCATAACTATATCTAAGACAAGTCTAAGGACCGATTAAGGTTTTCTTTTACATCAGGAAAAATGGGCAGACTAGACAGGTCAAATGGGTCTTATCTGCTTAACTGTTTGAGTCAAATGGGTCTTATCTGCTTATCTGTTTGAGTCAAAAGGGTCTTATCTACTTATCTGTTTCTCTAACACAAGTTTCTAAAGATTTCAGAAGAATATCTTACTTTATGATAGGGCACCTAAAATAGCGGTTGAAATTGAAATGCCAATTTCTACTTAGGAAAATACCTTCGTTAAAAAAAAAAATCCCAGCAAAAATAAAAAGATCAGATGCAGCTTTTTCTTTAAAGATACTAAAATCTTAAACATTTAAGACATAGGGAAGGGTAAAAAGGCTTTATGCAGGTTGTGACTCAACCAGTAATTTACTCAGTTTGCCAGATCCGTAAAATAAAAATCAGTGGGAGAGCTTCAAAATAAGTCTAAATATACTGGCTTAGATTAGCAAACATGTTGTAAATAGGTTCTCAATCCAATTTGTGGCTTTTAAACCAACCCGAGTCTAAAGAAAAAAAAAAATCTTATCTACTTTATACCAATTTGACATAATTTTATGTGCACCTGCGTAGGACTATGGAAAGGTTATTAAAAATATATCTTTGCATTTACCATGTGCAAAACACATTTAAATTCTACTCGATATGTTATACAAGGATCTAGAACAGGTTCCGCGTATGCATGGTGCAGGGAAGATTAGCAACAATGTTACTATTTTGGATACAAGGATGTAGCTTGTTGGATTTTTGCCCACCCCAAATATTTGGCATTCTTATACAAACATTGTAGCGTTTCTCATAAACCTAGAACGTTCTAGTACCTAATACATTGACCATTGGCCTGCATTATTTTGTAAATAACAGACATGAGTGGAGTGGACTCTTGGGTCAAAACCCAGCATTCTGCTCATGGAGAAGCTGTTTGTTCTCCAGTGCTGGGTTCTCATTTATTGAGATTAGTATCTGCTCGGAAGCTTGGCTTGGGCATGTTCTCTACATTTGAACCAATTGCCATGATGGGCAATTCAGTGCGGTAGCCCAGAGGTTTTCTATTTACTTTTTGGCCGATAGGAAGATAATCGTTTTCCCATCTTGAGTCCACCAACGCTGAGTTCAAGCTCATAAATAAAAGATAATAAAAATAATAATAATAGTGACCAGACTCCAAAACTGTAGTAAAAGCAAAAAATACATATATTTTAATTTATATATAAAGCATTACCTAAACAAGAATTTGCATCTTCTCACAATAATTATGTCTGTGCCATCTTTCTTTGGTGAGAACATCATGTCTTGTGTAAGCTACTGACATAATGAATGAAGTTCAAAATATATGTCATAGGAACGGCCCTTTTGTTTCTTAAACTCTTTGTATCTTCCCACACTTAATAACTGACTTTAACAACTATGTAGGATTCCTCCTGCTTGCTTCCTGGAATGTCACCTACTTGCCCAACCATCATTCTCAGTGTTGTCGAGGGAGATCATTCATAACCTTGTTGGTTGATCCCGGTCATTCTTCCACTTCCACTTGTTTTTGTTAGTACCTTCCTTCCACAACATTCATTTTTAATAAATCACAAATGTTTATTGTATAATCATCGTATTATTTGAACCCACAAGTTCCACAGTTTAAAGCAACACCCACAATTTACTAGTCATTTTTTTGTTGTTGAAAAGTTATAATATTAATCTTTTTTTAGGACAATTTCCATAAAATATTTTCAGCAGAAACAAAATAACCTATTAATTACACTTCTATGTAACAAAGTGTTTCTGTATGCAGATTCGTGATTCTTGATTGACTAATTCACCAGGATCAGTTTGTATTTCTCAATAGTCAACTTTAAGCTTTAATTGCGGTTAAAGAACAAATCGCACATTGTTTATCATGCAAAGAAACATTTAAAATAATATCTCCTTAGTTAAAAAAGGGATTAAATATCCCTCCTCTGGAATTGATTTTGCTACTCTAAAAGTATTTGATAAGGTCAGATTTAAATGAAGCTAACATCTCCACTGCCATTAAAGTCTCATTAGAGCTTATTCAAAATTTGATTTAAATTATGACATTTTTAAAGGTTGAAATTAGCAGCAAAAGTGATTTTGAGATTTGAAGACCCACCGAATTGATCTGTTGAATTGATGTTTTCACATAGCGTGGCTACCCTTTTCACACAGAGGCTCTGTATCTCCCCCATTCCCCCCATTGTGAACATCACTAGAAGCTCTGCCATTTTGGCGTACGTTTACAAAGGGTTATCTTAGGGCAAAATGGCAAAGATTCTGGTGACCCCAACCCTCCAATTGGAAGGGTAGTTCACCGGGAGGTTAAGTCGGCGGAGATGCGAACAAAGAAACAAGAATAAAGAGAGAAGAACATGAAGAAGAACAAGAAGATGTGACACACACGCAAGTGTGCTTTGCTTTAGTCCATTTCTTGGGGTTCTGGCGTCATTTTCAGAGATTCGGACGAATTGCAAAATTGGCAAATTTTGTTAAATTTGCCAATTGTACAAATCTGAATGCACGCGTCTATTATGGACCTTAAGGTGCCTCATTGGTGTTCTCTATGTTTTTCCCTGTCCATAAACCTATCCTGTGTATAAAACAATCCTAATAAGATTAATGTCTGAGTCTTTACCTCAGGAAACATGGGCCAAATAGATGGTTCTGATCGGCCATCAAATTCTATGCTTTTACTTATCTCACCCAGTTGCAGGACCCAGTGCAGGGAACAGATGAAGCCACCCAGCCTATAGAACAAATTCGGCCAAGAAGCACCTCAATATAGTGTCCCAAAAACATTTATCAGCCATTATGCCCAGTGGGAACTATCTTCCTGAACACAATGCATAGAAATGCCTTGAAAGAAACTCAAAAGTCCATGCATTGGCAGATATTTATGTAGCCTCAATAGTAGGTCAGAAGAATGACCATTCCTTGGACAGAATGAATGTTAAGTTACTTACAATGTCATCATAACTCTACCGATTTACTTTATCCCATCAAGGAATAGCAATAAAGCAAAGAAAAAGACAAAAGTGAAATGAAATCGTTTGCCCGAAGTAAAGAAAACAAAATCAGAATCCGGTATTATTACAATCACTTTTGGACGACAGTAACCCGAATACATCAACTAAAGTGAACAATGTATCATTATCATTATCTGAAAACTATTCTTGAAAGCTTCAAAACTTACAAAGTTGGTGAATCACATAATTGCCATGGAGGCTGCAAATTTATTTCATCTCCAAACCCACATATCAATAGAAAAAGCGCAGGCACACCTTCTCCTAATGGCATAGAGAATAGAATGCGTTCATTCCTTCGCTCACACATAAGAACCTTACAGATATGTAAAATCAAACCTTTGTCGTTGCTAAGATAACTCTTCTTTCGGATTCTGTTCCAATCCCTGGATGTGTAATTTTTATGAAATATGTGTTGGGGAGTTTTGTAGAGATTTTTGTCCCAAATGTAGCAAGGTCAGTTCCTTATGGGTTATAGTGCAGGGACATAAATCATTTTTAATATGAAGCGGTGGCCTAATTCACAGATCCAGTGCAGGGATTATATGAACTCGTGACCCTGATAGAAATAAACTAGAGAAGAAGTACATACCCCATCGCTGACTGTTCTTCACCACCATACATACAATAAAAGGACTCAGAAGACACATACACATGTTCTCAATAATTAGCTGTCTTTTATTACAGCAATCATCCCCGGAAACTCCGACGGCGGTGGTGACAAGCAGTAAAAAGACAATATAAAGCTAAACACATGGAATACGAAAATATTGTTGTATAAATAAAACTATTTCGAGAAGTTGATATAATACAAGAAGTGCTGGGTTTTTATTCTTCTATTAGTTTAAAGTTGTCATATCCCAAAATAATTTAAAAGGCTACTAATTTTCCCCAATCAGATCTCCTGCAGACCCCGGCCCTAAAAACGGTTAATAAAGATAATAAAAATATTTTTTACTATACCAACAATGCTCCCTCTAATTTTTCTTGGGTGATGTGCGCAGAAAATTTCTGTTGTGCAAAATTTTTCCCGGAGCCAAAATTTTGTGCGCACAATATGCTTCTACAGTCCATATAAAGTTGGTGGAGCTGAAAAAAAATCACATTGCAAGGGGGGGAGCTATATATTTCCAACCCTTTTGACTCCATGGTCTATTCTAAAGGTGAAATTCTCACCGCAAAAATTAATTATGGGCGAATCGTGAGCGGGGGCTCCGGGCTGCATAAAGGATCAATATATATATTACTATTTTTTTTAATTGGGAAAAACTGCATACTATTGACAGGGGTACAGCATAACACCTATCACTATATACTGAGGCACACATTGACAGGGGTACAGCATAACACCTATCACTATACATTGAGCCAGACATTGCCAATAATGTAGCATAACCCCTATCACTATATACTAAGCCAAACATTGATGTGGTGTAGGCCTACTGCTTCAGTGTCTGGCTTAGTATATAGGGATGCACCGAAATGAAAATTCTGGACCGAAAATTCAGCTATCACTTGACCGAAACTGAAAATGACCCCCCCTTTAAAAAAACCCCACTTTATTAAAAATAACACACCAAAATTGGACAAAAACCCCCAACAACAATATTATATATATACACATTTATATATTTACTATATATATACATATACACACACATATATACACACACACACATATATATATATATACAAACACACACATATATATATACAAACACACACATATATATATAAATATATATATACACACACATATATATATATATATACAAACACACACATATATATACACACACACACACGCACATATATATATATATATACAAACACACATATATGTATATACACACACATATATATACAGACACATATATATACACACATATATACATATACCCACACATATACATATACACACACATATATACACACACACACATATATATATATATATACAAACACACACATATATATACAGACACATATATATATACATATACACATACATATACATATACACACACATATACACATATATATATATATACACACACATTATATATATATATACACATATATATATATACACACATATACACACATATACAT
>VKOC01018162.1:0-13741 GCA_009364415.1 Spea multiplicata
GTTTTGAGCAAGTGCTAAAATTTCTCAAAAATTTCAACAAAGAGTTAAAATAAAAGCACTTCAAATACCCAAGGGGTGTCTAATATAAAAAAAATGGCTGATGGGGTAAATTGGAGTGGCCTAGCTCACAGATAGGGCATAGGTACAGACTGACCAAAATGGAGAAAAAAAGCGCACTTCCCAAATGTGGCATTTTAAATCTGAAACAACCCGACAAACCCATGCATGTCGGGTATCACTGCACTCAGGAGATGACCTGAACACACATTGGGGTGTTGTTTGACAGTGACATATACCAGGACCTGTATATCTATAACTAAAGTACAATTTGTGTGAAAAAAATTACTATTACAAAGTTTGACAAAGTGTAGTTGTATAATTGGTGCATGGAAAGGGTTAAAATAACAGCATTTGGAATACCCTGGGGTGTCTAGTTTTCAAAAATATATGGTTTGAATGGGTTAAATTGAGTTAACCAGCTTCAAAGATGTTCCAAACAGGAGATGGAGGCACAATGACCAAATGACCACCTGAATTACGCATGCCCCAAAAGTAGCCTTTTACCAGCCAAACAATCTGACAAACCCATGCATGTGGGGTATCGCTGTACTCAGGAGATGATCCTGAACACATATTGGGGTGTTGTTTGATAGTGACATATACCAGAACCTGTATATCTATAACTAAAATACAATTTGTGTGGGGGAAAAAATAAAAAAAATTACTATTACAAAGTTTGACAAAGTATAGTTGTATAAGTGGTGCATGGAAAGGGTTAAAATAACAGCATTTGGAATACCCTGGGGTGTCTAGTTTTCAAAAATATATGGTTTGAATGGGTTAAATTGAGTTAACCGGCTTCAAAGATGTTTCAAAGAGGAGATGGAGGCAGACTGACCAGATTTGTTAAAAAAGATTTGGAAATCATAAAACGCTGCTTGTACTTATTGCCCTATAACGTACAAAAAACAGCAAAAAAACATAAAAACATTGGGTATTTCTAAACTCAGGACAAGTAGTAGAATCTATTTAGCTAGTTTTTTTAATTGCTTTTTTAGGTGAGTAAAAGATTTTTCAAATAAAAGTCATAAAATGTGTTTTTTTTCAATTTTTCACCATGTTTTTATTATTTTTTTTATAGTAAATAAGATGATACGATCACAATAAAGGTATCTGAAGAAAGCCCATCTTGTCCTGAAAAAAACAATATATAACTCATGTGGGTACACTAAATTGGTGAGGAGAAAATTACACCTGAACACAAGCACCACAAAAGTGTCAAAACAGCCTCGGTCCCACAGGGTAGAAAACGAAAAATGAGCCCGGTCCTTAAGGGGATAAAAGCCCTTTGGTTAAAGCGAAATCCATTTAAATCAAAATGTAGTAGGGCTCTTTGGATGGTAGGAACTATATTTTGATTCAGAATCTCAGAAATAAGATTAAATAAATCCTGCCAAATATTTTGAATCTGTGGGCATTCCCACCAGATATGGATAAATGATCCTAAAGAGGAGCGACATCTCCAGCATAAAGGGGACACATTATAATTAAATTTACTCTGTTTCATCGGGGTTATATACCATCTCCACACTATCTTGTAATGCAGTTCAATCATATTGAGGCAATGCGAGATTTTATTAATTTCTAGTAGACTACCAATCCATATTTTTAAATCAATCAGACATTTTAAGTCTGATTGCCAAGATTTGAATGCAGTGTGGGTTAAGGGAGTTTCTATTTCTTCAAGCAACATATACCACTTTTTTAAGCTTTTAGTAATAATTTCTGTAGAGAACATATCGCAGATCTTTTGACTCAAGATAGATGAAGACTGCACAAATAAGTGAGATCTAACATAAAAGGTTATCCTAATGACATTGACATTGAAGGACTCCAGATTGCCAAAATCAAATTCCTCTGAGAGCTGGGAAAACGTTTTTATTTTATCCTGTATCAGAGTATCTATAATCCTTTTATTCCTATAGTTAGTCCAGTTTCTCAGATTTAATTGGGAGATATTATATTGAAGACTTTCAAGCGGGCAGTTGAAACTATTTATTATGGAGGCCTAATCGAGGCTTAATATGCTCCCAGAACTCCATGGAGCTATGGAGAGTAATTGGTAGATTATTTCTAATTGATTTAAGCTTAGAGTGATGTAGCCAAAGTATGCATTCCTAGTTTGAAAGGCCTGTCAGCTCTTGCTCAATCACGAACCAGTCTACATTATTATTATTTTTATATTGTAATTTCAAAATGTGTGAGAGCATGCTTGCTTGGGCATATCTCGTTAGTGATGGAACATTAAGTCCTCCTTTACTTTTACTCGCTGCTAATGTTTTCCGTGCAATTCTGGCTCTCTTACTAGCCCAAATAAAATTATCAATATTTTTCTGAAAAACCGTAGACCAAAACAACGGGAGCCTGACCGGAATCATTTGAAGAAGATATAACCATTTAGGGACTATATAGGATCTAATGACATTCATTCTGCCGAGCCAAGAAATAAAAAGGCCTTTCCACTCTTTAATTTGCTTAATCAATTCATCTCGTAATTTACCAAAGTTGACTTCTATAATTTCCGAAATCTTAATTGGGATTACGACCCCCAAATAGTCAAACTTATCGGTCACCCAAGAAAATTCAAAAGATTCCTCAATGCTAGTTTTTGATGAAGCCGAAAGATTCATCATTACAGCTTGTGTTTTTGTAATATTCAATTTATAATTCGAGAAGCTGCTAAATAAATTAATTTCCGCCATCAGGTGATCAACTGAATTTAACGGATCATACAGGGATAGTAATATGTCATCCGCATATATACAGAGTTTATTTTCCAAATCACCAATTCTTATTCCTTTAATGCTGTTATTAAATCTAATTCTAGACGCTAATGGTTCCAATGTAAGAATATATAGCAAAGGTGCCAATGGGCAACCTTGTCGAGTCCCATTATTTAATCTAAAACGTTCCGATTTAAAGCCTGGGCCAACTATCATTGCAGTTGGTGTTGTATACAAAGCCATAACAGCTCGAATAAAGCCTTCACCAAAGCCGTAAGACCTCAGTGTCTGTTCTAAAAAGATCCAATTAACCCTGTCAAAGGCCTTTTCCGCATCCAAAGCCAAGAAAATTGAGGGAATTTCATGAGTAGTTACATATTCTACTATGTCGATAATCTTACGGACATTATCACTAGAATGTCTTCCTTTTATAAAGCCAGACTGATCTCTACAAATTAACTATGAGCATAATGGTTTTAAACGAGCAGCTAGTATTGAGGAGTATATCTTAGTATCCAGATTGATCAGAGAGATTGGCCTGTAATCAGACACTTTCAAGCACGCTTTCCCAGCTTTAGGTATAGGAAGAATAATAGCCGTTAGGAAAGGACTTATTTGCACTAATTTCGTTGAACATACTTGTTAGGTGCGGAACTACCAATTTGGACCGTTTTTTATAAAACAGTGCTGTATATCCATCGGGACCAGGAGCTTTACGTACTTTTAGTTTTTTATTGCCTCATTTACTTCACTCTCCAAAAAGGGAGCGTCCAATTGTTCTATCAATGTATCAGACAACTTCGGCAATCTGGAGTCCTGCAAGTATTGTCTCATCTGTACGTCATCTTGGGCTTGATCTACAATATTATATAGAGTTGTATAAAACTTACCAAATGCTGTCCCAATGTTATCAGGACTAGAAATATATTTATCCCCGTCTATAAGTTTAAGAATTCGGTTTTTTAAGTTTCTGTTTTTAGTAAAATTTTTGCTTTAACTTAATTAAATTATAATTTGCTTTACTTATTAAACGGTCCGCAATTTCTTTTTTGATTTTAATCATATTCATAATGTCTTGTTCTTCATGAGATTGACCGCACTTTCTTTTTAGATTACTCAGTGAGATATATAGATCAGACAATTTTTCTTTTCCTTTTTTCCTGTTATATGCGTCTTTTTTAATTAGATATCCTCTCAGGACACATTTATAAGCGCACCAGATATTGCCTAGACTCACGTTATGCGTCAGATTCTCAGAAAAAAACTGAGTGGTCGTCTGGGAAATATAATCAAGAGAATCCTTACAGCCTAATAATGATTCGTTTATCCTCCAAGAACGCGGGGCTAAATGAAATTTCTTTTCTATTTCCAAACAGACTGGATCATGATCTGACCAAGCTACATTTCCTATACTAATGCGCTTACAATCTGAAATCACGTTCGCTGTAGTTAATATAAGATCTATACGTGAAAAGGTCTTATGTCGACCTGAAAAAAAGGTATAATCTTTATCTGACGGTCTCAACGTCCTCCAAATGTCATAGAGTTTATATTTGCCAAGAGTAGAACTGAAAGCATTAGATAAATTAACTTGATTTCTATTAGGAGTTCTACCTCGGGAGCTAGTAATGTCCAGTACTGCGTCAGGAGCACAATTAAAGTCCCCCATGCACAAAAAGGTTCCCTGAGTATATTTCTGAATTTTTTGTAATGTGCCATTTAAGAAACGGTTCTGTTTATAATTAGGTGCATATATATTCAGAATAGAAAATAGTCTCTCATCTAGTTTACACACTATAAAGGCATATCTAGCGTGGGAATCCTTCTGCTTATAAATCAGCTCAACTTTAATTTTATTTGAGATTAAGATAGCTACACCTTGTTTTTTCCTGCTGGGTAACGATGAATGTTCAAGCACGGAATATCTTTTATTATTCAATCTATGGATATCTGCATTTTTCAAATGTGTTTCTTGGACGCAACATACGTCTATATGGTGATTATTTATATAATTGAATAACGAATATCTTTTATGGGGCAGATTTAAACCTTGAACATTCAACGAGATAATCTTAAATAGATCTCCCATGTTTCAAATAGTTATTGTAACTAGCAAAAACCTGATAAGGCTTGACACCCTGACATTCCATACATCCTACATCCATACACAATACTATTCAAACATCGGAGAAGAGACACAACATTCTCCGAGGACATAGTAACTCCACCTTATTGAGGAGCTATACGGGATTAATCTAAATTAAAGAAAGAATAATAAATAAACCAGATGGGTGAGGGGAAAAAAAAAAAAACCCCAGTGTATTTTGACAATTAATCATAATAATCTTGTCTATGCCAAAATTAATCCTAAGTGGTTAGTAAAGATATCTTCGGAAAATAAATTCCCGTGAAAATATATAGATTAAAGTTATAGCAATAATTATGTGTTAAGTGGCATATGTCGTGTTTAATAATAACACAAGTGTATTCCTCCTACAATCCTTCAAAACCCATATAATAGGAGATTGCACATATAAAATCTTGTGTAAATAGCACCCACAAAAATAAATAAATAAATAAATAAACTGGATCAGTTAATTCCATCCAAATCTGAATTCATGTGTATATATAGTGGATTGATAGCATGATTGATAATATTAAATTCATATAAAGGGATCAATTTTCTTGCTCCTGTATAACTTGATTAAATTATAAAGTTTGTTTCCAACATGATTGAATTATAGAGTCTATTTCCAACATGATTAAAGTACTTTCAGTAGAAATATCCCTTAAATATATTACCAAATTGAAATGTCCTCCACCATCATGATTATAACATGGACAGGTTCCAAAAATGATTCCAATCTTGATTCATAAGAAATAATTAGCAAGAATATAAATAAATAAAAAGTACTTTTGATGATTCCGGGAGCTCTGGAACTCTGAAGGTCCCACTCGGACACCTGCATTCAAGAATCTGTAGCGCGTTTCCCCGCCAAAAGGCAACCAAATTTTAGATTTCTCTCTGTCTCGCTCCAGCTTCCAGCATAGCCGAATCCTTCAATGCGAAGCATCAATCGGTAGCTGCCACACCTCAGGATATTCTCCCGGGGTTGCTGCAACCGAAGAACTTTCCAGGAAGCCAGTGGACGGAGCTTTTAGACCTCAATCGACCAAGGGAAGAAACCGCACGGTAACCGCACGCTGAGAGTTCGCGGCAAGATCAGCAGGCATACCGGAGAGACAGATCGTGGGACGCCATCACCTAAAATTCATCCCACGCGCTCCAACGCTCCACCCCGTGAGCGTCTCACGTCATCACGTCCACAGTCACCATGGGCCAGGCCAAATTCCTCGATTAATTCCTTTTCAAGTCTTGAAAGATATTTTAAATTGGGAAAATTTACTCTCTCATTTTGTTTGGGCGGCAAAAATGGTAAGATTACCATCAGAGCTTCTAAAAAGAGGTACTGAATTCGGGGGCTTAGGCTATCCTGATATAAAGGAGGAAGGGGGAAGCTCCTCAGATAGCATTCATGATGGCCTGGGGTCTTACAAAAGAGAAAACCCGTATAGTTAAATCAACCAACTAACGGAGATATGTGTTGGCGGTGCCAAGTTAAAATAGGCTCCCACAAACATATATGGTGGGATTGTCAAAGGCTAACTCAGCTTAAGACAAAAATATCTGACCTTTATCTGAACTTGTTTGGATCTCACTTGGAACTTTTCCCTCAAATGTTTTAGTTTCATATAAATTTTCCAGACATTAACAGAAACAACCAGATTTTGTGGATTAATATATTATATATTAATATCGCAGCTGCCACGAAGAAGAGGGAGACCCCCTGCTTCTGAGCGGCAGCAGCCGCCGCAAAGTAGGAGAAGACCCCCTGCTTCCGCGCGGCAACCTCAGCCGCCTCCAGGGAGAGGACTCCCTGCCCCTCCTCAGCAGCCACAGCCACCGCGCAGAAGGGGGCGGAGACCCCCCCCTTCTGCACAGCGGAGGCAGCCGCTGCAGCTTGAAGGAGGACTTACCTCATCCACGCCGCGTTCCCAGCAGCTTCAGACGGAGCACAGGTCTGGCTCTGGTGTCCGGACACGTTCTTCTTCACGCCACCTAGTGGCGTCAGCGGATACTACATCGACTTATATTGGGAGATTACGTGAACGCCGCACACAAGATGGTCGTGCAGGAAGTGACTTATTGGCAGTTTGAATATTTGGCGGGAAATCCCTAATTAGTGCCATAACTCCTGGGACTATTTAAGAGACGCTCTAACACTCAGACTTCTGCCTTCTGATGGTCGTGCCTATCTCGGTAGTGCCTTCCCAGTACGCGTTCTTGTTGTTTCCTGTTGCTCCTGTTATTGACCTCGGCTTGTTCCACGACTATTCTGATCTCTGGTATCCTGACCTCGGCTTGCTCCTCGACTATCCTGATCTCCGGTATCCTGACCTCGGCTTACTCCTCGACTATCCTGCTCTCCGGTATCCTGACCTCGGCTCTCTGGACCATCCTTTGCCAGTCCTACCTGACTACGGTGTCTCCTCTGTACGCTGTGCCGTGATATATTTGCAGCACTGCTATGTGCTAGATCTATATTGGTCCCGTCATTTCATGATCCCCTCCCCAAGGAAACACTGAGTGTATGAATATTTAAAACTATTAGCTTGTAATATATTATGTTATGAGTATTAATGGAATACATTAAATATTCTTGTATAAATGTGTATGTGCATTTTTAATGCGTATCTGTAAATTATGATTGTGAGGTATTGCATGTCTTTTGTAAGTCTATTTGTTTTTTTTATATATTTTTGTAAACATTTAATAAAGAATGATAAATTTAAAAAACAAAGACAGTAGAAAGTGGGTAATGCTGGCTTCTGCTGTCAGGGGGGAATCCAGGCTGCCAAACGACAGCCTGATCTCTCGTGCAGCGGCAGGGATATGTCCCTTTCGTTGTAAGAAGGGCTGGACATACCGGTATGTCCATAGGGGATTCTTGGGATGCGTTTTTTGGATGTACCGGGGATCCTGAAACTGAGCTGCAGCACGGTGGACTAGACCATACATCGGTTTCACAGGACAGGTTCCTCTTAGAACAGGCCTCACCATGGTCGACCAAAGAAGTTGAGTGCACGTGCTCAGCGTCATATCCAGAGGTTGTCTTTGGGAAATAGACATATGAGCACTGCCAGCATTGCTGCAGAGGTTGAAGGGGTGGAGGGTCAGCCTGTCAGTGCTCAGACCATACGCCGCACACTGCATGACATTGGCCTGCATGGCTGTCATCCCAGAAGGAAACCTCTTCTAAAGATGATGCACAAGAAAGCTCGCAAACAGTTTGTTGAAGACAGGCAGACTAAGAACATGGATTGAGACCAAAAAAATGTATTTGGTTCAGATGGGGTCAAGCAAGTGTGGCGGCAACCTGAATACAAATATAATTGTGTGTCTTGCCTACAGTCAAGCGTGTTAGGGACCAGGAACCAGACGGACACAAAACGTAAAATGCAATCACCTTTATTGTAATGAAAATAGTGAACAAAGCCAAATCGTGATCCAAAAGCATATACCAAAAGACAAGCCGGGGTCAGGAACCAAGACGGGTACTCAGACAAGCCGGGGTCAGGAATACAGAGATCAGTGAAGTCAGGAACAAGCCAGGAATCAGGAGCCGGGAGGGACGTCAGAGAAAGCCAGGTCATACACAGGAATTCAGGAACTCAGCGATATCACTTGCAGCCAGAAGCAACACAAGGGCAAGGAGGAAGTGAAGTTTAGCTGCTTAAATAGCCAAAAGGGGCTGGCTGTGGGCAGGACAATGGGCTGAGTCACAGGAGTGACAGGAGTGTAGCCATGGCAACCCAGCCAGGCTGAATAGCCTCCAGCAATGCAGCAGAAAAGCAGCTAGACCATAACAGCATGGTGGTGGGAGTGTCATGGTCTGGGCCTGCATGAGTGCTGCCGGCACTGGGGAGCTACAGTTCATTGAGGGAACCATGAATGCCAACATGTACTGTGACATACTGAAGCAGAGCATGATCCCCTTCCTTCAGAGACAGTATTCCAACATGATAAAGACCCCAAAATCACCTCCAAGATGACTACTGCCTTGCTAAAGAAGCTGAGGGTAAAGGTGATAGACTGGCCAAGCATGTCTCCAGACCTAAACCCTATTGAGCATCTGTGGGGCATCCTCAAACGGAAGGTGGGGTAGCGCAAGGTCTCCACCATCCACCAGCTCCGTGATGTCGTCATGGAAGAGTGGAAGAGGACTCTAGTGTCAACCTATGAAGCTCTGGTAAACTCCATAGCCAAGAGGGTTAAGGCAGTGCTGGAACATATAGGTGGCCACACAAAAAAATATTGACACTTTGGGCCCAATTTGGACATTTCCGCTTAGGAGTGTACTCACTTTTGTTGCCAAGGTGTTGGACATTAATGGCTGTGTGTTGAGTAATTTTGAGGGGACATCAAATTTACACTGTTATACAGTTATACGTTATACTACTTTACATTGTAGCAGAGTGCCATTTCTTCATTTCTTTTCACATGAAAAGATATAATAAAATATTTACAAAAATGTGAGGGGTCTACTCACTTTTGGAAGATACTGTACATTTGATACATATGCGTTTATTGAGGCGGAGGTTCTACTTCAATTGTCTGAGGTAAAGAAAAATAAGTCGCCTGAGGGCCTAAGGGCCTGATGGGATACACTCCAAGTTATTAACCCCTTCGTGGAAATGGCTGATTTTATTTTTTGTACCCTTCGTGACAATGGCTGTTTTAATATTTCTGCAGGGCTCGTGTTTAGCTGTAATTTCTATAAAGACACGAGGCTCATATTATGCTAAACTTTCTTTACTACTCCCAATAGCAGCAAAAATGGAGTAAACTTTTTAAAAACATATATAAACAGAAAAAACTTATCAAGTACATATACATGTGCATAACATAACCTGGATAACTGATAACCAATCATAGTGCAGCACAGGCTATAAAAGGTAAAGTCACAGAGTGTAGTTCCTCTTTCTTTGCTGCTCCAGCGCAGAGATAAGTACAATTTTGTGTTTCTCTCAAGACAAAAAATGTTCTAGTGTTAGCTTAATTTCCTTTATATTTCTGTGATATATTCTTATCATATTTACAACATTTATTTTGAATCTCTGTACCTTTTATTTTATACATTTAGTCCCTGTATATTTGTGTTGCCTCATAATTTGGTCGGGAAAACAGGTTTTATGAATATTTATTACTGGGCAGGCTCCATTCCCAGTTCTTACAGCGTTTTTCCTGTCAGGAATATCGGTTTAGCCTGTCAGCTTGCCTTTTCTTTCCCCTTAGTGTAGGAAGTTCATTTTTTCTATTAGTTTTCATTGACCTTTAGTATTACCTATATATATATATGCCCTGTGGTCTTTTACCCTCAGTTATTAGTATATATAAGTACATTGTGACAAAAAATGTTCCCCTCAGATTATTATCCTTTATATATCTGTCATGACCTCTAAAGGATCTGAACTTTCCTCTCAGGAGGACTTATCTAACATAGTTGACATGCCTGAGGAGCAAATTAAAGCCCTTTTGGATGCCTCTGTCGAGAAGTCTGTTCAGGATGCTGTTAATGCAGCAATGATTAATATGCAACAGACCCTAACCAAATCTGTTGCAGCTGCTGTGGCAATGTCTAAAGTTATGCCTCAGAGTAAGAAAACTAGTTTATCTCCTGCTGAAACATTTTGGTCTGTAGCTGATACCCCTTGCAAAAAACTCGAGAAGAGCAAACACGTTGACGGTCCCACTACTCACTCTTCTAAAAAGAGTAACTAGGACCAAGACAAATCTAAGCGTATGCTGCAAAGTTCAAGCAGCTCTCTGACGTGTGCTCAAAGTTCACACAAAAAACCCCCACCACGGGAAAAGGAAAAAACCGGAAGTAAACCTTCTCGACGAGCAAAACCAGACTGGTTTGAAACTAGTGATAGCGAGGTGGATGATGATAAATCAGAGCCTGATCATAATTCTGACTCTGAATGGGAGAATGCTGACAATACTGGTGATCCTTCAGAAAATATTGGATCAGATTCAGATTCTGGCTTAGTAGATTCCTTAGGGAATCCCTTTTTAATCCTGAGAAGATCAGGCATCCTAGATCATCAGAATGGACTCCAAATTCCACCGTAGCTAAATTTGTAGAGCACTGGGTCCGGAAACCTTTAACCAAGGCCTCTAGGAATAAAATGCGGGCTGAATGCCCCCGTCCAATGTTGGCTAATAAGGCTTGTTGGACGCCAGAACTTGATCCAAAAATTTACCAATATCTGAAAAAATCTGGCAAAGATCCCCAAAAAGGGATGGATAGACCATTTAGAAATTGCCAAGACAGGGTTTTGGATTTGGTTTGACCTGTCACTAAAATGTTTGATCTAACCGAGTCTCTTAGCACAGACACTCCTGTCGATGTCCATGTTATATGTGGATGGTTGCAGCGATGAATGTGCCTATCAGGGAACGCTAATGTGTCACTATCCTCTGAAAGACGTAGGTCTATCTTAATAAAAATTGACCCCCAATTGGCCCATATGGCCACTGAGGAGCCAGGACCATCAGCTGATGGCTTATTATTCGGGGATGGGTTTCTAAAGAATATTGGGAAATTTGTGGGCATCTTCTCATCTCTGGACAAGGCCCAGAAATCTCTAAAAAAGGTTTTTCAGCCCCAAATTTTTGGCCGGGCTGGAAGAGGAAGAGGCTGCTCTTCCGGCCGCGGGGATTCATCTCAACAGGGTTACAGAGGTCTTTCCTCCTCACAAAGAGGCAGAAACTATTCCGGATATCAACCCGGGTATCAGTCCAATTACCAATCTGGGTACCAGTCCTACCCATTCTTTCCGTCACGAGGAAGACCATGGTGTGCTCGGGGTCAGCGAGGTTTCACTAGAACAGCGCCTTCCTCAGGTAAGACGTTTTGCTTTGAATTCTTCTCGTGTTCTGTTGGGTGACTCGCCCATTTTTTCGAGACCTGGTCAGAACTCAGTTCCGACCTCTGGGTTTTAAACACGATCAAAGGATATAGAATGGAGTTTTATGCATGGCCGGAACAGGTAAGTCTTCCGTCTCCCTTACTTTTCTCCAAGGAAGAAAGCGGATTTGTAGATGACGAAATACAAGAACTGATCACCAATGGTGCTGTCCAACAAGTACCTTTTCATGCTCCAGGGTTCCTCAGCAACATCTTCTTACAATACCTGTTCACCCGGAATCCAGACAATTCTTTCAATTCATATGGAAATGGACAAGTTGATGAAACCAGTGGTGGCAAACCTCAGGAGCAGAGGGATACGTCTCATCATTTATTTGGATGATATCCTCATCATGACCTTGGATTGGAAAACGATCTGCATTTATACCTTGGACACTCACTTTGCTTCAACAACTAGGTTTCTGCATCAACTGGGACAAGTAAAATCTCCGACCATCTCCCCATATGGAATTCCTGGGGTTTACGATAGACTCTATTCATCAAACTCTCAGTCTACCGTCAACAAAACTAAAGATGATTCGGAAGAAAATCAAAGCAGTTCTTCTCAAGGAGAAGTTATCCCTTCGTCTGCTGGCACGAATAGTGGGCCAGTTATCATCTTTAATCCAAGCCATATTTCTAGCTCTGCTTCATTATCGTGCGCTTCAAAGGTTGAAGGCTCGACATCTTCGTCAAGGCTTAGCATATTCCGACGAAATTTCTCTGACCATCGAAGTCAGGGAGGAACTCCTTTGGTGGCTCAAACATATAACTGCATGGAATGAAAAAGCCATTTTCAACTCTCTTCCAGACTTTATCATAGAATCGGATGCCAGCCTCATAGGATGGGGAGCTCGAGCAGGCCAGACCTCTACAGGCGGGAAATGGTCCATGGAGGAAGCGGATCTTCATATAAATTGTCTGGAATTATTGGCATGGTCCTTTGCATTGAAAAGTCTAGCCAAAGACAAAGTCAACTGCTGTATTCTCCTTCGCATGGACACTATCTCAGCAGTACAATACATCAACAAGCTAGGAGGCACACGATCGAAAGAACTGGCAAAGTTGTCAAAACACTTTTTACATTTTTGTTTGGATCGCGGGATCACTCTGAAAGCAGAATATCTGCCAGGTTTATCCAATGTGATAGCAGATTGGAACTCGAGATACCTAACGGATCACAGCGATTGGAAACTACACAAATCAATATTTAATCAGCTTTATCATCTCTGGGGACCTCTCGACGTCGATCCGTTCGCGTCTCGTTTAAATCGCCAATTACAAAAAGTTTTTCAGTTGGCGCCCAGACCCGGAAGCGTCAAGATTGGACACCTTCTTTCAAGATTGGTCCATCGGCACAAATTATGCCTTTCCACCGTTCGCCATGATCCCGAGAGTTCTGTCTCAAGTCGAAAATCAACAGGCGACTTTAGTCCTAATCACCCCATTCTGGACGTCACAACCATGGTTTCCCCATCTTCTAGAATTGACCATGGACACACCTCGTCTACTTCCGAGGTGGCAGAAAATTTTGATAAACTCCAAAGGGGATCATCACCCACTGATTCTACAGAACAACCTTTCTCTCATGGTGTGGCTGATCTCCGGGATTCCGGTTTCCATGAACACTTTTCAACATCTACTCATAAACTCTTATCAGAGGCATGGGCACCAGGTACCAGAAGTACTTACCGATCATCCTGGAAAATGAGGGTTAGCTGGTGCGTGGAATGAAACTTGGATCCCGTATGTGCACCTATTCCACGGATAATGAATTTCTTGTCATCCATTTACGACCAAGGCAAAGCATATCGAACCATCAATGTATATCGTTCTGCTATTTCTGCTCAACATATGTTTGTGGACGAGGTGCAGTCTGTCAACTGATGAAATATCAAGACACCTGGGATGCTAACTTAATCC
>VKOC01018166.1:0-11149 GCA_009364415.1 Spea multiplicata
TTTAACCCCCTTAATGCCAATCTGCCTCCTGAAATGCCTTTTTAACCCTCTATACGCCACTCTGCCTCCTGAAATGCCTTAAACCTCCCTATATGCCACTCTTCCCCATAATATGCCTTTTAACCCTCTAAATGCCAGTGGCATATAGGGGTACAAGGCATTTCTGGAGGCAGTGTGGCACATAGGGGGTCAAAAGGCATCATGGGGCACAGTGGCATATAGGGGGTATAAGGCATTTTTGGGGCAGATGTGCATAACTGGGGGGCAGGTTGGAAAAGAGAAGGAAATAAAAGGAAATAATAGCTTTTATTAAAAAAATAGTTTACATGAACATTTACTGGTATATTCAGGCTTTTTTTCCTAAATTAATATTCAGATTTGGGGGGTCGTCTTATAATCGAGCAAATACGGTATACTGTGGAAGTAGGTGCTTTGTGCACCTCACAATAAGCAAAATTAATAATCCACTACCCTGTCATACCCCATCTGGACTATTGTAACTCTCTGCTAACTGGTCTCCCCCTTTCAGCTCTCCAATCTGACACTGCAGCTAGATTAATCTCTCTGTCATTGTTCCTCCACTATGCTAATCCCTCTTCTGACTCCTCATCCACTTCAGAATCAAAAAAATCTACAGAGCCCTACAGAGTACCTCTGTACAAATACAAATACACCCCTAACCACCTCTTTGTTCTCATGAACTCAGACTCTCCAACTGTGATTCCATCAGACTTTCTCCCTCGTACGCAGCTTTCAAAAGCTCTGAACCCCCTCTTTTTTCAAGAAGCTAACAGAGTTCCTCTTCTCAGCCCTCATCAAGCCACCTGAACGACCAACAATCTCCACAGATTATCTAGACCAGGGATCTCCAAACTCGGCCCTCCAGCTGCTGCAGGACTACATCTCCCATAATGCTCCTTCAGCTAAGGGGCTGGCTGAGGAGTATGGGAGATGTAGTCCTGCAGCAGCTGGAGGGCAGAGTTTGGAGATCCCTGATCTAGACCCTATCAACACTTGCCCATCCAAGCATTCCTCTCCAATTGTTACATTTCCCCCTCAACCACCGATTAGATTGGAAGCTTGCAAAATCAGGGCCATCTTCTCCTTTTGTACCAGTTTGTTTATTGAGTGTAATTTAAAATTAATTCCATTGATGGCAACAGCGCTACAGAATCGGCTGGTGCTATATAAAAGTAATGCAATGTGTGGATGACTGGAATACTGTATACCTAGGAGAAGGAACAATTGGAAGGGATTCCTGACATTTACAATAATTATAATAAATTAGAATAAAGTACACATATAATTCACCCTACTTACCTTTGGTGGTTTGAAAGGATAATCAGATGAAAATGTGATATCCAAAAAAAATACACCTCCCTCATATACAGATCCCGGAGGTCCAAGAATAGTAGACCTCCATTCATAAATGTTATCTCCCTTGGGTCCAGCACTAGAGGTAAGAAGGCAGAGATTAGCAATGTATGCATGTAGTAAAAAACAAACAAACCACATTTCATTCACATTTAGTACAGGGAGTGACCTTGGTAAGTTGACTCCACCAAAGCATTAATGGAATTTTCCATTAAAAATTAGGTTGAGCAAGTACGATAAAAGATGATCCATGGCCAAGACTTCAGATCTACTTTGGAAGCCAGACAAAAGCGAACGTGTAGAATGCAGTAAGGAATTTGTATATTTTACGATTTTAGCAAGAAATATATAGCAGGAAATGTGTTGGATTTACATATAGTTTGTATTAGAATACATATAGCATATATTTTATGGTCTTGAGGCGTAGAAGACACAGTTTCACATTTTACAGATTATGTACACATAAAATGATTAGATGCAGGAAATGTTGCTCAGAACCACAAATGGGACGTAAAATAATTAAGGATAATTATCTTTATTCACAGCTCAATGATATATGTATATATATTATATTTATAGCAATGAAGTCAGTGAATATTTGATGTTATCTCCGAGAAAGCGAAGAAGCTATTTATGAGGTGCTCCCTCTAGCCTTTAATCTATAAAAACCCAATTATTCTGTTTAGCACAGAACAAGAATAATATGTACACAGCAGGGAGTGTATTCAATCTGCAGGAATGGCTGAGACAATAAAATTCAAACACACCGATATAACAACACAGATTCTTTAGTGTAAAGTCTAAAAAAAGGAAAAAACAAAATACTCTACTCGAAGACGCTTTTTGAGAAACACTTATGCTATATAAACAGTCTGACTATACACCAAATATCTAACAGTGTACATCTCAAAAAGCTGCATTTCCGATCTCAAATGGAGGATATAATGGCACAGAGTAAAAATAACCATGCAATAGAAGAAACAACCCGGTTAAGTGTTTTTTTTGTACTTGTTTATTAAAAGGCAGATGCGTTGAGGACATGTATATTGTACTTTATTTTTTAGATTTCAAAGAACGCAAGACAAGATATTAACCTGACAAGAGAATATAGCCTGCTTTTGGGAAGAGAGGCAGGCCATTTAACCCAAGTGGAGATTTTTTTTTTATTCATTTAAATGACAAAGAGGAAAGCATTAGCCTTTGCAAACAAGCAGTTGAAAGAATGAGCCAGATAAATTACTACTTAAAAGCAGTGTTGAGTAAAGAGGTAATCTTAATCTACTGGAACACATAGAACAATACAAGAACAAAAAAATAAAAATAGAACCTTAATAGCCCAAGAAAAATGGAGACATTAGTTGATGTCTCCCAACAGGGGGTCCAAGAAAATGCATCGACTTCAAGTAAAGCCTCGGTATGCAAAAAGGCCAAATGATCACTTATCCAGTCTTATTTTAGTCATACAAATAAGGACATAGAGGCTTTCTGTAACATTTATAGGCTGTCCTTTAGCATGACAGCCGTTTCCGTGATTATACTCATGTCTGGGACTAGCTTGAGGACCACTGTGTGTGTGTGTGTGTGTGTGTGTGTGGGCGCATGGGGGGGGGTGATTAGACTTCTGTGTGCACATGTGAAGCATGTATTTTAACAGCACACTAATATACATTCTTCTATAGTGGGGTGTCTAGCACATCTTAAATGGACAGTTTAATGTGCCTAACAAAGATCTTAGAGCATTAACCCCCTAAGGACTAGGCTGTGTTTTATCTTTTGTACCCTCAGTGACCGAGTTGTAACACTTTTGCGGTGCTCGTGTTTAGATATAATTTTCTCCTCACTCATTTAGTGTACCCACACAAGTTACATGTTTGTTTTTTTTCAGGACAAGATTTTTTTGATCATATCTAATTTCCCATTAAAAAAAGAATAAAATATGAAAAAAAAAAAATTCTGACTAGAAGCATCTTTTACTAAAAGCTAATGAAAAATAGATTTTACTATTTGTCCTGAGTTTAGAGGCCCATGATGCAGATCTCGGTGTTGCTGAATGCCTCGACATCGAGGCATTACAGCAACACAGTTTAAGCTTGTTTAATGAAATGACGTGTCAGGCACCTCATAGGTCGCTAGGTGACAGTTTTTTCGTGATGTACCTGACCCGTCAATGGACATTAAGGGGTTAATATATTACCTAATCTTGTAATAATTTTGTAAATCTACAGCCACAGTACACAAAAAAGTCAGACATTAGCCAACAGAAACACCTGTGCACGACACGAGCTTAAGGAACGGAAGTACTAAGAGTACTTTAATTAAGCAGTCTTCTTTAGTGGGGCTGTCAGCGACAAAAAGTCCCTTTGTAAGAATGCATACTAAAATACTCAAAGTACCTAAATACGCATTTTCTTTGGTAATGCTGCCTGGGACATTAACAGAGGAAGCTATAACTACTCTTGAGCTAGGTGTAGATATTTCACATATTACATAAAGAGGATAATTGTCTTCCACACAATACCACTAGCTCAACAATTCTTTAAATAAGTAACTGACTTTGTACCTAAAGTCTACCAAGTTGTAAATGTGACGGACCAAGGGTAAAATGTCAGCACTTCCGATTTCTGGCACCAAACAGCATTGCTCCTTTTGGTGTCGTTTTGCTGTGTTTTAAAAATATTTGCTTAGCTGGATACAGTTGTCAATTGGAAGATCTGACAGGCAGAAAAACAGCACTTCAATTAGGGAACTGGCAAACTGCCAGCCACAGAAAAATGCCCTGGCTGTCACTTTCCATACAGTATACATGACTGTTTTGGCAGCCAAGTCAGAACTTGATAATAGAGTAATAACAAAACAAAAAAGAAACCAGGAACAAAAGACCTAATACCATAATATACCTTTTAAGGATCTAAAGAGTTGCACGAGAATGGGATACATAATTAAAGTAATAGAGTCCTTCAATCATTGATGATTGTAGGAGTGGAGATACCATGTCCCCTTTGCATCACACACAAGAGTATTTTATAAAAAAGGTGCTAATTGGAGTGGATGCCTCCAAATTATTTAGAAACATACAGAACATGTTTGATTCATTTATAAACCTTGTCCATCTTCATGTTACAGGCAGGACTGCCACAGACTAATTTACGACTGACTGAGGTGGCAACAAACTTCTAAATATAGAGAACTTTGCCAACAGTTAATGAGCACTGCCTCTATACCTCATGCAGGGCTTCTTTTGTGCGCTGTGCTCAATATTCTTAGTAGCAAACTGTGGTGAGTCATGGAATGGTATTACTGTATAAATGGGAACTCCCACCATTTATTTTTATTAGTAGTAACAGATTGAGAATAGGTTAATAGGTTGAGAGAAAAAATTACTACTATACACACACTCACGGGCCATGGACCCCCTTTTGCCTTCAGAACTGCCTTCATTCCTCGTGACATACTTTCTACAAGGTGCTGGAAACTTTCCTCAGAGATTTTGGTCTATATGGACATGATGGCATCACGCAGTTGCTGCAGATTTGTCGGCTGCATATCCACGATACAAATCTCCCGTTCCACCACATCCCAAAGGTGCTCTATTGGATTGAGATCTGGTGACCATTGGAGTACAATAAACTCATTGTCATGTTCAAGAAACCAGTTTGAGATGATGTGAGTGTTGTGACATGGGGCATTATCCTGCTGGAAGTTCCCATCAGAAGATGGGTACACTGTGGACATAAAAGGATAATACTCAGGTAGGCTGTCACGTTTAAACAATGCTCAATTGGTACTAAAGGGGCCCAAAGTGTGCCAAGAAAATGTCCCCCACATCATTACACCAGCATCAGCCTGAACTGTTGATACAAGGCAGGGTGGATCCATGCTTTCATGTTATTTACACCAAAGTCTGGCCCTGCCAAGATGGCCCCTGGTACGCTGCTCCATCTCTGGTGGGATTGTCCCCTTATCGTCCCGTTTTGGTCGCAGGTGCACAGGATCATCTGGTGCCTTACAGATAACCCACCCCCATTCTCACCTGGTCCATATTTGCTCCACCATACTACTCAACCTGTCTCTAGCTATAAAAAATCTCTGGTTCGCCATTTACTTACGGCGGCGAAGTCGCTTGTCCCTCTCCATTGGAAATCTGCCACACCAGCCTCTGTTGGTGAATGGATTGCTCAGGTTGAGAAAATCCACTCGCTTGAGGAATTAGCGGCGCATTCGGAAGATCGCTCCGTCAGTTATTCCCAGACTTGGTTTCATTGGCTCTCATTTTTAGGGGAGGCTTCCTCGGGCTCCTTGCTCCTAGTGTGAGGCTCTTTTTCGTGTCTGCCCCGCCCTTTTTTTTTTTTGTTTTGTTTTGGTCTTTGTCGCTTCTGCTTGTCCTGTTCTTGTTTTGTTGGGCCTTTGGTTCCTCTCCCACTCCCCGTATTGTTCGGACCTTTCCCTCTTTCTTCTGTTGCTTCTTTTTCCTGGTCTTCATGTCTTCCTCTTCTTCTTTTCTTTTCTTGGGAAGGTCTCGGTTTTGGGTACTGTTGATCTCCTCCTTGCGGGGAGTTTACCTCGTGCTTCTGTACTTTGGGCGGTTTGTGACCCGCTGCGTCGGGTACTTTTTTGGTATTTGTACCTTCTTGTTCTAATACTGGACTCCCTTATGTTTCTGTTCCCCTTTTTGAAAACTTAATAAAAACGTATTTACAAAAAAAAAAAAAAAAAAAGTCTGGCCTTGCCATCTGAATGTTGCAGCTGGAATCGAGACACATCAGACTATGCAACGTTCTCCCAGTCTTTCATTGTCCAATTGTGGTGTTCCTGTGCAAACTGTAGCCTTAGCTGACAGGAGTGGCACCCGGTGTGGTGTGCTGCTGCTATAGCCCATCTGCTTCAAGGTTCGATGTGTTGCAAGTTCAGAGATGGTGTTCTACATACATTGGTTGTAACGTTCTTTGGTTAATGTTGCCTGTCATCTCGAAACAGTCTGCCCATTCTACTCTGACATCAACAAGGTATTTTTGTCCACACAACTGCCATTCACTGGATATTTTTCAGACCATTCTCTGTAAACCCTAGAGATGGTTGTACGTGAAATTCAGTTTCTGAAATACTCAGACCAGCCCGTCTGCCACCAACAACCATGCCACGTTCAAAGTCACTTAAATCCCCATTCTGATATATATATATATGGTTAAATGTAGTACATAAATAAAAAGCGAACCCAAATGTCAACAGAATACGTATACTTAGAAAGAATAATAAATGAGAAGTGTTTTGGTACTTAAGAAAAGAACATTTCATAAAATAAAAACAGATTCGGGTGGTGGTGAAATGGAACGTTTATATAACCCAAAGAACTCCTTAAAAGAAAAATTAGATTGTTTCTTTAAATGAATATCCCAAGATACTGAATACATTATAGGAATGGATGCATTTTCAAGAAGAATGGCATTGCTGAAACAAGAACCCATATTCTGATGATGGATGGCGATGACTTAAAGAATTACTTTAGTGAAACAGCCTTGAGCAAGAAGTAGAGGTTAAAACAGAAGAAAAATTGAAAATGCTTGCTACATACCTAAGGCTATTCCATAAACATAAACGCATGTATCAAAGTAAAGAGAAAAGGTCTAACAGTGATTCCATAAAACAATTATGCATCTTTATAAGCATTTATAAAATGCTTGATCCCTTATTGCCCCTCAAAAGTCAAGCCCATTTCCCGATGCAAGGAGAAAAATGTCAGAGGCATGTGCAAGCGTAGCCCCGGCAGTTTGTGTGTGCATGCTCAGTGACCCTGATCCGACTTACTCGAATCAAGGAAGATAGGGTGACAAACACACACACTATATAAATAGTTTATATATATATTATATTCCACACACATACAAGGAAGATGTGGAAAATGCTGTAACGTATGAATGCTTCCAAACATATACATGTTAATAGTTTATTATTTAACAAAATGCAAAGTGAGTGAACAGAAGAATAGTCTAAATCCCAGAACCCTCACTTTAACCTTAACGGCTCTGAACTCCTTTGGGATAAAATGGAGAGCCAGGTCTTCTGGTTTAACATCAGCTACCGATCTTACAAACGCTCTTTTGGCTAAAACGTGCAAGACATCATCGGAAATCGCATTCTAGAGTTTTACCTAACCTTCCTCATTGAACTTAATTAGTTTGACCTGTCTATTTTAGTCAAAAGAATAAATGTGTTACAGAATACTTACTCACATGTTAACAAATATGTTTTTGTTTTTTTTTCTTAAAGTTAGACTCAGCCTGGCATTACTGCAGAAATAACAGTGATGTCAGAATGAGATGGATATTTTAGTAGAGCACCAAAATAAATTCAGATGCTCACAGAATGAAGTTAACAGAACTAGCAACTGGAGTAAGACTGACAGCTCCAACAGGTAAGTTTTGGCATGAGACTCTTGAAGCTGTCCGTCAAAGCCATCAAAATACATTCACAGAGCCAAAATAATTAAGCTGCGCACCCGCAGGTATTTTAACTTTATGGTAGTTGCTTTGAATACAACTGCAAAGATATATTTTAAACCATCAAAACGTATGTCTTCACGTGAATCTAAGCACAAAACCAACCTATAAAATGTTTACACTTTACTCTTATTATATGGCCATGCCTAAAGAGCTCTCAGCAACTGCAGCTTATTTTCTTCCTTTTACCATAAACAGTTAATCTATCGCTAACAAAACAGCCTTTGTAACCATTTTCAATTTACTTTTACACTTTTTAGAGTATTTATACATCTTCTCCTCAAAAGGATAGTTTAGCGTCCCATACAGTTCCAATATTTGATGTATATAGGCGAGATCCCCCCCCCCCCCAACTTCTTTCCATTTCCTGGGATGCTCCTTCTACTGAAAAGTTATCGGATCAGATGGTACAAAACTCCACAAGCCAGACTCGACTATTGACATTTTTTTCTTATTTAGTGGTGGGAAACGCAAGGTTTTTTTTTCTCACTTCTGCTACCACTATGTAAGAAAATAAGTGGGGCTAGTAAATGAGTTTTGGACATATAATGGATGATCAGAATGTATATAGCTAATAAACACTCAAACCATCATATGTTTTTTTAATGCTAATAGCCGAGTGGTCCTGTTTGATCACCTTGGAGGGTTTCTACCCCATATATGCTTTTTCATCCATCTCTGCCCCCCCCCAGCTCCTAGGATCCAAGAGATGTGCTTGTGTTTGTGGGGTAGGGCTTCTGGTAGTTAAAGCCCAAACGTACACAGAAAGCACCATCACGGATTTCCCCACATTGATTCTGATTTTATTGGCTGCGTCTCCAAAAGGCGAATGACTCCATATCCACCACTTCACAATTCGAAATAAGATATTATTCATTACATAACGAATAGTTACTATATTTCATATCAATTTAAAGCCAGCAGCTCTCCTGGGAGATAAGGTACACGTGGACATTTAAAGTTTGAATTGAAAAAAGTGATAGTTTTATGGTAGAACACTTTCCATTAAATCGGTTTTAATGTTTAATGACTTTAGAAAACCTCAAAGACGTTGCTTAAAAGGATCAGGGATTTGTGGAAGGATGCCGGTTCAGGATAGGTATAAACCTCTCAAGCTGAAACAGGCGGAAATAAAACCCGATACGTTTGATGAGATCTCGCATTATAAACAAAAGTATAGATAAGGTTTCAGTGCACAAGTAATCATGACGGGGGGGGGGGGGGGGGGGGGGGAAATAGCACCATATATAACCAGTTTTGAGGCAACTGTCAAGTGTGAGTGTCACCATAAAAAAATGTCACATACGTATAATTTTTTGTTTTGATTTTTTTTAATATTAAAAACGTAAATTGGGGTGTTTTCATAGTCTCCCCATGTGTTCCCCACATCACTGTAATGTGCCTGAAGAAGGGATTTCATTACACCACTACGAATATGCTGCTTAATACTCGCATCAGCGCGTGATGGTCCCAAGAGACCTGCAGTACAGGAGAGGAGGGTGCACCATTCACAGGACCTTGGTGGACATACAGGTTTTTGGCCCCTAAATTGAACAAAAATTTGTCCGAGGTGGGGGGAATTATTTTAATGTGGGATTGTTAACATTAACACTGCAAAGTACAAAAACAGTAAAAATAACAGTGGGAGAATTCAATTATCTGTGTAAATTAGTTTCAAAACTGGAAGATTACGCTGATCAAATACAATTGTCCTAAAATTAAGATCATGAAAACTTCTGCCACCTACGTAACAACCTGCTGCTGCACTCATTAGAAAAACAGATCCGGGTGCCTGGTTTCTCCCCCAACTCCCCAGAGGAATTCCCGTGAGAGGAGCTGCACAGCCTGAGCACATGAGCAGCTGGGGAAGAATACTTTCACGTACCGGCCATGTGCAGAGATCAGAGAGATGGATGTGGGGTTTGATTACGTTTCCTAGCAACAACCCACGGCTGACTAAGTATGTTAAACTCAAAATGAAACAATGGAACAATGTATATTAACATATACATTAACGCCACAACCCGACACCCGCCTGTCTATTGAAGTACTCCCCAGCTGCAGAACAGGAGGTTGCATGAACTCTTCTTAGACCACAGGATGGGTCCGCTGTCCAACAACCTCATCTTAAGCCCCCCGAAAAAGCCATAATATGTGTAAATTACTAAATTGGACACAGAATTTGTTTCAATACTTTTTAGCGGCTACCATTTAAAAGCCAAGGTGTAGAATCACACATACTTTCAAACCTTAGGGGTCCTTTCTTCATTTGTGAAATTGCTTAACAATAAAAGGGACATCCACGCTCAAAAGGTTATTATATAAATAAAAAATGGGCCGGTAAAAACTCTAGTTTAATGCAACAGATTATTATTTATTATTTTATTTGTCAAGCATCTATACCATTGTTCCCAATACATTTGCAGAGCTCTGATGTGTTTAACTAATATTTTATTTTTCCATAACACCAACATAAACAAAGAAGCACAAAGTCAATAGTAATAAATCATAAGATTAAGACTGGCACCAATGTTAAGCCCTTTTGAAAAGCTTCTCCGTTGAGATAATTATATACTTTTACCAACGGCTACCTCACATGCTGGGAAAGAGGTGGTAGATAAATGGAACAGCCTCCCATCAGAATTGGTAGCGGCTAATACAGCGAGGAAATGTAAACATGCATGGCAGAGATTCAGACAAGAACTGATTAAGGTCTCTACATCAGGACAAACGACCAGACGAGCCAAATGCTTCTCGTCTGCTGTCAAATTATATCTTTGATACTAAAATAATTCACTGAAAATTGTTGCAAACAACATTGATACAATTATCACATACACACGTGACATAGAGTATACTCGTATCCGAATAAAAATCTATTTACTATACAAGTAGCTAGTGTTTTAGATGCATTATTGAGGTTCTGGTTTGAATTGGTTTAATTGCAATAAATACATAACTGTAAAAATGTGTGTTCCGACCGGATTAATGTCAAGCCCTCTTAAAGAAGCACGGAATTACTCTGTTCATTCAGAAGCCAAAAAAATAATCTCTGCCCTCTACAACAACAGGAAAAAAAATGATGGGTGATTATGCACTTACTTAAAAATATATATATTTATTCAATCAACCAAATGAACTTAAATCATCAGGCAAAATCAATTTAACCCAGGGTTATTTTGCGACCTCTTATCTTAAAGATATTATAGGATGTAAATGACGTCCATCATGAAGACTGCATTAATGTCAAGGTCATGCTAAAGTGTAAGTGCAATTATTTA
>VKOC01018168.1:0-10986 GCA_009364415.1 Spea multiplicata
GGTCCTGTCCTGTTCATATCGGATCTTGCGTGTTCCTTGTCTTGTTCCCTGTATTATGTATGTCTTGTCTGGTTATGTTTCTTGCTTGGTCTCCCTGTCCCTTGCTTACGTTTCTGCTATATACTCTGCTTAGCTTCCCTACTTCCAGCCTGCAGCATCCTGCACATGATTCCATTGCTATGTCTCATGCTTGCTCCAGGGTGCCTGCAGGATATCTCCAAGTTCTGCTCTGTTCTGTCGTCATCCGCTGGTATGTGGCTGCACAACCCTTGATGCCCCCGGGAGAGTGCTGTCGCCCTGCACCAGGCCCTGTCTGACTCTGCTACTGCACCGTAACTCCTGCACACAATCTTTGGGTGCTCGGGGTCTTTACAGTCGTCTGTATGGACCTGGTCCGTGACACATGGCCGCAGGCAATAGGCCGGGAGTTCGCGGAGTGGAGTGTGCAGCACATGCAGCTAGTCCACTGTGTTCCTGTTCTCCTGCTCCTGTTATGTAGAGGACCTGTACCTTGACCAGGGAATCCGTACGCTAGTGCTGGTCGCCAGTGGTCGCTCTTTAAGGTGGCTACGAGAAGTTCCCCCAGGCAATGACACAGTTTCCTCGCTATAGATTACCACAACCAGTCAAGTGGGTTTATTTGCCTTGCCTTCGCATGGACCTAAAAGTCCGCAAGAGGCGGCTTCCTCATTCCTGGTCAGATATGCTGATTCCTGTTCTGGAGGAGGTTGGTCGTCTAAGCGGTAATGCTGGTCATCGAAGGACTCCTGAGTATGCTGGTTCCTGGGTTGACTTGTTTCCTCAGTTCTTCCGTCAGAGAGCGGGCCTTCCTTCTGTTGATGTTCCTGTTCGCGTCCGGAGGCTGCTCATACGGAGTGGGATACTGTCAGGGTCCATCCAGGCTGCGGAGATACATATCTGTCTTGCTTCAGTTTCTCTGTTTTGCTTCAATCCATTCCTGGATTTCTTTATGGTCTGTTCTGATCTTCCATTCCTTGCTTCTAGTCCTGCTCTTTGCTTCAGCTCTGTTTCCTTTATAAGGTGCGCCCCACCCATCTGTTCTGTTTGTCTCAGTCTGCAGTCTACAAGTATGTCTCTCTGATATGTGTATAGATTCAATGTTCAGTTTATTAGTACTTCCGTAGGCAGGCTTTAGCGTTAGGACCCACCTGTCTTGTAACCCCGGTAGAGGGGTGTCCTGTCTTGTAACCCCGGTAGAGGGGTGTCCTGTCTTGAATCCACGGTAGAGGGGTGTCTTGTCCTGTACATGTCGGATCTTGGGTATTCCTTGTCTTGTTCCCTGTATGATGTATACCTTATCTGTTATGTTTCTTGCTTGGTCTCCCTGTCCCTTGTTTCTGCTATATACTCTGCTTAGCTTCCCTACTTCCAGCCTGCAGCATCCTGCACATGATTCCAGTGTTATGTCTCATGCCTGCTCCAGGGTGCCTGCAGGATATCTCCATGTCCTGTTCTGTCATCATCCGCTGCTATGTCAGGGCGCTGGTATGTGGCTGCACAACCCTAGATGCCCACCGGGAGAGTGATGTCGCCCTGCACCAGGCTCTGTCCAACTCCGCTACTGCACCGTCACTCCTGCACACAATCTTTGGGTGCTCTGGGTCTTTACAGTCGTCTGTATGGACCTGGTTCATGACAACAGGCTTGCTGCCACATCTCGCCGTTGATCTCGCTGCCTGTCGGGTATGAGATGGTGGAGTCCGTTATGCAGCGTAACCCCAAGATCAGGAAGCGAAAACAGGGGCAGATGAACTAAATGCAGTGTAGTCTGAAGCACGTAGCCGGGGTCAGGTTCACGGAAAGTAGCGTAGTCAAATCAATAGCCAGAGTCGGTACACAAGGATTCAAGTAACCAAGGTCAGGATAACAGAAGGCAGCGGAGTTGAGGGATAGCCGGGTTCGGTACACAGGATTCAGGAGGAATAGATAAACTCAGCAAGACAGCTCTACTCGGCACAACTTATAGAGGAAACGGAAGCTGAAGAGCAGGACAGGAATCAAAGAATGAAACGTTCCGGATAAAGGAAATCCAGGAATGAATTATAGCGAGACACGGGACACTAGAGATATGAAGCTCCTCAGCCTGGATGGGGCATGACACTGCCGCTGGGAGGGAGGACAGATTTCTCCACTCTCTGGTGCCTGAACTGCCGCTGGGGAGATGGGCCGGCTACCGCATGTCCCTGGATCCCTGCAGCCTTAGCAGGTGGTGGGCAGAGGCCAGCGGTGTTCTGCCCTGTCGCCAGCCCTTCAGCTGGGGCTAGGGGACTTTTTGGTTCAGCCTGCTGTCGGGGAGGGAGGACATCTTCCCTCACTCCATCTGACGCTGGGGAGGACCAGTTCCTCCGTTCCCGGAATAGTGAGCTGCCTCTGGGAAGATGGGCCGGCTGCCGCATCTACCTGGATCCTGTAGCAGGGAAGAAGCCAGCGGCGATCCACCCCGTTGCCAGCGCTTCAGCTCGATTTAAGACAACTCCCGACAATAGCCCATTTTTTATTCATTTATTTTGAGGAGACAGCGATTGTTTCTGGAATTGATGGATTCTTACCTTTGCATGGTGCCCAGGGAAGCAGGAGTAGCGAGACAGCCATGCCATGGACCTAAAACAGCAAAATTACAGCTTTATTACTTTTGCTTTTACAGAATTTCAAGTTTAGTTTAGAAATTTAGTTACATTAAAAATTTAACAAAAAATGAAAAATACTTAACCTGTTGGCTACCCTATAGAGATGCCGGCACATTCATAACTGGTGAGGCAAGATCCCCCTTAGGATATACTGGTATGTCATGCCTCTTTAGTAGAAGCAGGGACATCTAACTTGTCCCTCATGTCAGCAGAAGCCATCCTACTGACAGACCACGTGTAACAGCGCTCCGTACAAGCGCCAGTACACTGCTACAGTATGAATGCCAGATCACACAACTGGACGTTCCCCACCTGCTGAAAGGCCTCTGTATGAGAGGAGAGAACCAGTAGGATCTGTCCAGACCTTGCTGGGATCTCTGATGTCTCCCCCCGCTGGCTGATCGGATGCACTGCAATCAGCAGTGTAACTATACGGAGCCCTGTTTGCTGATCCCTATGATTGCTGCAGGGTAGGTCAGAAGGAAGTGAGTGAGTTTCTCCATCACCATCTTGAATAGTAAATATATATACCGTATTTGCTCGATTACAAGACGAGTTTTTTACCAGAGCAAATGCTCTGAAAACTCCCCCTCGTCTTATAATCGGGGTGGTCTTATAATCAGACCTCAAATAGGTCTGACCGTGAGACTAAAATCCAGGTCCCCCGCAGCGATGCAGGGGACCTGGATCCTCCTGTGTTATGCCCCCCAACTTACCGGTGCTTCCGAGTCTCCGGTGCTTAGTCCGGGCAGTGTGTAGAGCTCTATGTGAATCGCGTACCCTCTACGCATCTTATATTCAGGCTTTTTCTTTTTTTCATAAATTAATATTCAGATTTTGGGGGGTCGTCTTATAATCGGGGTCGAGCAAATACGGTATTTAATGAAATTTAAATACCGTATTGGCCTGATTATAGGACGCACTTTTCCCCCATAATTTAAATCTTTAAAGTGGGGGTGCTGCCTATAATGGAGATTTAGCACTTTTACCTTCTCCAGGGTGTCTGGAAGACCGGATCAGAAGACCGGCGAAAATGCGGTCCCCCGGCAACGCGAGTAAAAGCTTTAGTTCCGCCCTGATTCTTGATTCTCAACGTTGATGTAGATGAGGCAGACTGGTGCAGGAAGTGGAGATCATGTCTGCCGCATCTACATCAACGGCGCAAAACTAATGTTTAAGTAAGGAGGGTGGGAGCCTCCTACCATACATTAAATGTAAAAAAAAAAACAAACATTTATTTAAAATATTCAAGCCAATAGGTATAAATAAATTAATTAAAAAAATTAAAAAAGACTACACAGGAAGTTCAGTGATCACTGGCATCCATATGATTGATAGAAATTCCAAACAATCTCTATCCATATTGCACTGAAATAAAGCAAAAAAAAAAAAAAAAAAAAGTTTAAACAAATTACAAATATATATTGAAAACATTTCCCAAGCTGGGTGCTCTTCTTCTGAAGCCAGGCCCTGGAAGGATTCAAAAGTTATTCAATAGAAATTGTACTCCTCTGCCAGGTCTGCAAGCAAATTTATGTTGGATGCTAACTGAAAGTGGAAGGGGCGATGAGGTCTCGCCAGAGAAGTTGACAGAGAAGGAACGGTTAGACAGATCTGAGGAGATCCAGGAGAGAGCTGCATCTCGAATGCCTATAGAAGCAAGTGAGTCTAGAAGAAGAAAGCGATCAACAGAATCAAAAGCAGCAGAGAGATCCAGTAGAATTAGAATGGAGAAGAGACCGTTTGCTTTAGCAGAGAGCGAGGCGTTGTAGACTTTTGTTAGAGCCGTTTCAGTCGAGTGAAGGGGTTTGAGGGTCAAGGAGGAAGTTAGTGAGGCGATTGTACAGAATCCGTTCAAACAACATGGAGGCTGAGAGATAGGACGGTAATTAGTCAAACGGGATCTGAGGAAGGATTTTTTAGAATGGGTGTGATTAGCGCATGCTTGAAGGCTGATGGTACAGATCCAGATGATAGAGAAAGATTAAATAGGTGGGTAAGGGATGGACAGGTTGTTGGGTGAGAGGAAGAAAGAAGAGAGGCTATTTCCTTCGGTTGTAGGGGAAAAGGTAGTTAGTATAGGATGAGTGGAGAGAGTGGTGGTGTAGGAGGGGGTTGTAAAGAAAAAATGTCTTGTCTAATAGTCTCAATCTTGTCTTTGAAGTGGGTAGGAAGATCTTGGGCAGTGAGGGAGGTTTGTGGTGTGGCTATGGAGGGACAGAGAAGGGAGTTGAAGGCAGAAGAAAGGCGTCACGGTTTGGAAGAGGAGGATATGAGAGTGGAGAAGTAGAGTTGTTTGGCGAGAGAGAGCAGAGTTGTAGGTGTGAAGCATGAATTTATAGTGAGTAATTGTCAGGGGTAACATTTAATTGGAGCTATGCTGTCGAGAGATGAGGCAAGTGTATTGTTATAAAAAGAGGCTGCTGTGTCTGGGCAGGAAAGGGTTAACATGGAAGGTAAGAGAGGTTTGAGTGAGGCTGACAGTTGAGTGATGGTATTTTCTGGTAATGGCCTACAGATATGAGGTGAGCGCCGTAAGTTTGTCTTGTTAGGGGTTAGCACTGGAGAGAAGGATAGAAGGTGGCGGTCAGACAGAGGGAAGGGGGAGATGGAGAAATCTGAAAGGGAGCGCGATCTGGAGAAAATCACATCAAGTGAGTGTCCCTCGGTGTGCGTAGGGGAATTAGTCCATTGAGAGAGACCAGAGGAGGATGTCAGGGAGAGGAGTTTGGAGCTCACAGAGTTGTTAGATATAGCTAAAGGGATGTTAAAGTCACCCAGAATAAGACAGGGTGTATTAGGAGAGAAGACGGATTGTGTGAACCTCAAAGGAACAGAATGAGAGGGAGGGAGGGCTTGGAATATTCTGGAAGGTGAAAGAAGGAAGCCTCCACCACCAACCCTTCCTACCATCAGGCCTAGGAGTGCGGCTGAAATGTAATCCTCCGAAGGAGAGTGCGGCAGAGACGGTCGTATCATGGGATGTCTGCCGTTTTCACCTAAGAGAACTCTGTCCTATCTCATCTCTCTCTCTCTCTTCTCTTGTAGCCTTTCTGTTACATCCCAAGCCCTCTGCTAGCCATCTTCTGAATCGGTAACACCAACCCACCATCTGCATCCTCAAACCACTGACCCCTAATTACTGCAATAAGAGACCCCCTACTCCCTCTAACCCCTCCTTTTGTTTCAATTACCCAGAATATTTCTATAGATTGTAAGTTCTCAAGCCGGGTTCTCATATGGCAACCAATCCCGCCAGAAACTTTCTGTAAAGGACCATAAGGTAGACTTGCGCATTCGTCTTTGGCCGAACATGTAAACTAACACGAAGAGTGCGTTTTCATGTTCATTTCAAAGACATGAAGAAGAGAAGACAGCGGCGGTAAAACGTAGACGAAGATGAAGACTCACACACAAAGAATCTTCTACTAATCTCCCAGCCCCTTCCCCATCTAGTCTACCTTATCTTCGTGGCATCGCAGGAGTTGTCAGAAGCGGAAATCCGTAGGTTTGCCGGCATGGGTTAAAAAGGCCGTGCAAGTGAGCCTATTGGTCACCTGCAGGGACCTCCTCTGGCATCAATCAATTGGTTGATGCCAGAGGAAGACACTGCAGGCAACCAATAGGCTCACTCGCACGGCCTTTTTAACTCCTGACAGAGAACCTATTGATTCATTAACCCCAGTGATGCTGCGTTGGATAACGGGAGCGGAAAAAACGAACACGAAGACCTCCCTGGTGCCCAAGTCTACCATAAGGATTGATGGCGGCTCATGACCGGATTCTCGTCTCCTGATGTGTCTGTTCGTATTAATGTATATTTGTGTTAATTGCTCCATTTAAGTTGTATGGAGTTTAATAAATAAAAGGTAATAATAATAGCATCAGAGCTTGTTAGTCTTACAGAGAGACTTTAGAAGTGATTGTGCCCTTCGGTTGTAAATACAGCTAATCCCAAACAGCCCCGGAGGGAAAGATGGGGCAGAGGGGCCCGTGAATGAGGTGCCCCTCCTCTGCTTTTAATTTAACTGTCCTCACTAGGGACAAAATTGTGCCAGGTAAGGGTTAATACCCCAATGGCACGCGAGGGATAGATATGGGAGGGGGTGAGAGCCCTTCTAAGGGGTATAAAAGGGAGGCCTATAAAGGCAGTTAGCAGCATTATTTACGGAAAATAATTTCCTGTCTATCTCGCCCCAGGGTTTTGGAGCCGGGGGCTCAGGTTTGAGGCTGTAGGGTGCGGGGGTTTACCAGCTATAGGTTGCTCGTGGTGCACAGAGGGGTAAGTGCTAGATACTCCAGGGGCACTTGTGATTCGGGTAGTTATATGGCTGCCGTGCTGGGGTCTCCGGCGGTTTCAGCGGGGATACAGATGGCAGCCGGTAGTTAATTGGTTATAACTCGGTATCGTTTGTTAATGCAATGTTAATAGAGTTGTTATGTACTTAGTGTCATAAGAGCTTACGTTTTGTGAAAGGTTAATAATGTTAATGCTTCACTTCTTAAAACTTAATACAAAAAATCGTTCTTTTCGTGTCACGATGCTGTGGAAATATGAGGTCTGCACCGCGGACACTGTACATCCGTAGCTGCCATTAATAGAAGACGTAAAATGAAGAAATGGGGTCTGTGGCGTTATTGAGGGGGGGGACCACAATCGCACGCTTCCTCATTCATGTACTTGCAGCTGAGCATTGGAAGCAAGAGACCCAGCATCATGGAAGCCGCTAATAGCCGAGGCAACGAGAATGAGTGGACCCAAAAAGACTGATTACTGTAATAAAATCAAAAGGGGCTTCAACAAATTATCAGTGTAAGGGTCACACATTTATACATTGGGATTAATCCGAGTCACTTTAAATGATGGCCGCTGTGTAATGACTTCTATTTAACATGAGTCTGAATGTGACTTTTTACATCCGCTGTATACAGTATTATATAGTTCAAAAGGGATGTCTAAAGCACGTAGACTTGGTTGCATATTTCACAGAGGTTGCTGGAAAGAAGGAATTTATAAATATTTTGTGTGTGTGTGTGTGTGTGTGTATATATATGTGTGTATATATAAACACGCAGTGTGCGCAGCGACTACTCCCTAAGCGGACTCCACTGGTATTAAAGGTGTTATGGACTCTGGCTCTGGATCTTCAAGGCCCCCGGCTGCTGCCCCCTCTGAATCCTTACAAAATTAGGCAAAATTATAGAAAATCCTTTCAAGTTTATCGATTCAGAAATACCTAATTTATATAACCGCGATCAGGCATTTAAAGTGCAACTTTGTGATGAAGGGGATTTGGCCGATGTGTTACTTAGTATTTATACCCCCATTTAACAGGAAGTTACAGATGAACTATTTCCTGTTCCTAGTCACCCAGGTGTACTGAAAATGGACTTTAAATAGATTTTCCTCCTGTGAATTCATAGGGGTGATAATAATTGTGCCGCACATTCTGTATATTTAACATTTAAAATATTTTTTTGGATAAGCCTGTGTTGTGTTTGTAATTGTTTGATATCCATGACTGCTTAGACCCTGTTATGGTCTAGCTCCTTTTCTGCTGCATTTCTGGAGGCTATACAGCCTGGCTGGGTTGCCATGGCTACACTCCTGTCACTCCTGTGACTCAGCCCATTGTCCAGCCCACAGCCAGCCCCTTTTGGCTATTTAAGCAGCTAAACTTCACTTCCTCCTTGTGTTGTTTCCGGCTGTAAGTGCTATCGCTGTGTTCCTGAATTCCTGTATGACCTGGCTTTCTCTGATGTCCCTCCTGACTTCGCTGATCTCTGTATTCCTGACCCCGGCTTGTCTGAGTACCCGTCTTGGTTCCTGGCCCCGGCTTGACTTTTGGTATATGCTTTTGGATCACGATTTGGCTTTGTTCACTATTGCCATTACAATATAGGTTATTGCATTTTACGTTTTGTGTCCGTCTGGTTCCTGGTCCCTAACAGACCCATAGCAAACGGCCAAGAAGAGAACAACCCAAAATACCCCACCCACCAAACCCCATAAATAAAGACACTGGACACCATTGTGTGGGATAGGGCATTTTGGCCACAGCTTTATTAAACATGAATATAACCATTCCCCAGGCCAGCGGAACAACCCAACCATTACCATGAGAAACAACCTGCCAGATGCTGAGCACTCGGCCAAACAGGCAGTTAAACAACCACTGATTAGCCAGGAGTCCCAGCCCGCTAAGGACAAATTGATCCAAGTTGCCTGAAAAAAACGCGACCCGGACCAAAGGACACTTAAGGGCCGGGAAGCGCCCCCCACCGACAGCGCCCTTTCAATGCCTGATTGAAGACCCAGATTGAAAATGTCAAGGCCAATGGAATTTAAACTCCATCATTGCGCATTAAATTACGGTTATTCCATACGGTTACTCCAACTCCCTATGGCGAACCACCACACCACCTATATTGACCACGAATTTTGATACAGAATGATTAATTTTTCTACGACACCTCTCCAATGCCTTACACTGAGAAGACCCTGCAGGTGACCAATAGGCTCATCCCACTGGTCTCCCTCCCTATTCAATTAGTTAAATGTCCGTACGAGCGACTTTAACCCCAATGCTGCAACTTACCCTGCAGATGCCACTGGTCTCCCTCCTGTTCAATTAGTTAAATGTCCGTACGAGCGACTTTATTGGTCGCTCGTACGGACATTTAACCCGGCACAGACTAACTAATTGAACAGGGAGGGAGACCAGTGGGATGTGCCTGGAAAGTTGCAGCATTGAGGTTTTAAAACCCCAATGCTGCAACTTACCCTGCAGATGCCACTGGTCTCCCTCCCTGTTCAAATGGTTAAATGTCTGTACGAGCGACTTTATTGGTCGCTCGTACGGACATTTAACTAATTGAACAGGGAGGGAGACCAGTGGGATGAGCCTATTGGTCACCTGCAGGGTCTTCCTCTGGCATCAAACAATTGGTTTGTCTTCTCTTCGGCGTGTCTTCGGAACGAACACGAAAACGCAGTCTTCATATTCGTTTTCATGTTCGCCTGAAGACGAATGCACAGGTCTAGTAAACATGCACCATATTCTCAGAAACAATAGAGGGGCATGTGTTTGAGATATCTGCAGTGTAACTGTATTGGTCCAATGGGGGAATTTTTTTTAACCCCATGTAGAATGTTGAAAAATCCCATTTGCTATATATTGGGCTGATAATTGGGGCACTGTATCTTTAAATTTCCACAGTAAAAATGCACTATATTCTCAGAAATAATAGAGGGGCATGTGTTTGAGATATCTGCAGTGTAACTGTATTGGTCCAATGGGGAATTTTTTTTAACCCCCTGTAGAATGTTGAAAAATCCCATTTGCTATATATTGGGCTGATAATTGGTGCACTGTATCTTTAAATTTCCACAGTAAAAATGCACTGTATTCTCAGAAACAATAGAGGGGCATGTGTTTGAGATATCTGCAGTGTTACTGTATTGGTCCAATGGGGGAATTTTTTTTAACCCTCTGTAGAATGTTGAAAAATCCCATTTGCTATATATTGGGCTGATATTTGGGGCACTGTATCTTTAAATTTCCACAGTAAAAATGCACTATATACTCAGAAACAATAGAGGGGCACTTGTTTGAGATATCTGCAGTGTAACTGTATTGGTCCAATGGGGGAATTTTTTTTAACCCCCTGTAGAATGTTGAAAAATCCCATTTGCTATATATTGGGCTGACATTTGGGGCACTGTATCTTTAAATTTCCACAGTAAAAATGCACTATATTCTCAGAAACAATAAAAGGGCATGTGTTTGAGATATCTGCAGTGTAACTGTATGTTACGGTCAGGTAGATGAGGGATCCAACAATGCAGGTAAGCACAGCGTAAAGAAAGTCCAGAACACAGTCCGAGGTCGAGGGCAAAAGCAGGCAGCAAGGTCAACAACAATCCGAGGTCAGGGCAGGTAGATAAGGTGCCAAACGGTAAACAGGTCCGGGTTCGTAGGCAGGCAGAGAAGAATCGTGGTCGTATAAACAGGCAAGAGGTCGGTACACAAGGCAGGAATATATCAGGAATATATCAGAAATATAGCACACCCAACGCTAGAGAACGTTTAGAACGGGCAAAGACTAGGCAAACAAATGGGGTTTAAATAGGAAAGGAAACACACACGTCATCAGCCGCGCCGTAGAGCTTGTCGCGCCCTAAATTGACTTCAGGTGCGTTGGCTGATGCCACCACCAGATGGCGCACTTCCGTCGTTTTCCCGGCGAGTGCACGCGGCGACGCGCCTGCAACGTGAGCGGGTGCGCGCGCCCGACGAAGAAGGACCGCAAGCCTCCCGAGTACCCATGGCAGGAC